>BGPR01000282.1:673525-690285 GCA_013235015.1 Araneus ventricosus
AGTGGTAGTATACAACAGAGACGTGGACTGTACATCCGATAATGGGTCGTTATTATATTTCGAATTAGTGTTAAACTTAAGTTATTCGGGCTTGATTACTAGTTCAAATAAGTGTCGAAATAGATTTTTTTGTTTATTATTTGAATATATTAATACCAAAGATTTTTTTTTTAAATTCTATATCTTCAAACAAGACAATCCATATCCATAAACTATATACGACAAAAAAACTTTGAAAAGAATTGTGTAATTTAAATATTTTTCGTGGTTCAGGTGGCATAGTACTCGCTTGCTGTCCGCTTGGTCCACGGTTCGATCCTGGTTGCGCCTCCTTCCCATGTCCATCTAGTTAGTGTGGTAACTGTAATGGTTGCAGGAACAGAGACATGGGCATTCTGTATATCTAATCGCATGATTGATTGTACAGACACAATTCAAATTTCAAATACAGTTTACAATTTTAGTCACATTTCGAAATTCTTCTTCTATAACAAAGATAAAATGCCAAATTGATGTATAAGTAGTTATATACTGGATGATGGAAGAACTACCGAGGTAACTTTTCTGTCTAGCGTTCAAATTTTCTATACTTTGAGATGCAAATATTTTTATTCAGGTTTTTTTTTAATTTAACGATTGTTTTATTATAATGCTGAAAGTTAAATGTGGTATATATATATAGTTATATATTGGATAATGGAAGAATTACCGAGATAACTTTTCTGTCTAGCATTCAAATTTTCTATACTTTGAGATGCAAATATTTTTATTCGGATTTTTTTTATTTAAGGATTGTCTTACTTTAATGCTGAAAGTTAAATGGGGTATATAAATGAATAATTCCTTTTCCTGAAACCGTTTGAAAGATGCTTTAAAATGGAAGAAAGGTTCGATTTTAGTTTCCCGATACAATAAGGTATGAAATATTCTCCGTTTAATTTTTTATGCAGCATTTCTTTTGGGGATGTAAAAAATCCTTATTATTCAAAAGTCATTGTTATTAAACAATGTGACGTGAATCTGACTTCATGATGTGGAAGCGTAACTTGAGTGCCATAATAAACAAGATGGAAAGCTGTTCTAACTTATTTTCCTATTCACTATTATCAAAATTGAATGAAAAAATGAAAGACAATCGAAAATAAGTAAATGAAAGACGAGATAATGTTGTTTACTGCAGAAAGATGGACAAATAAATGGAACTGTTATACTGAATTCTTTCTATCTCCATGTTTCTATAAACAAAATCCAGAATATAAAGGTAGAAAATATTAACTATTTGAAGGAATTTATGCATCAACTTTAAAACATCATTTTTTATACCGATATGAAAAACTATATATTTATTGAATTCATATAATACGTAGGAATTTAATGCTTGAGTATAATATATAGTTCAAACTCTCGCAATCATTTATATGAAAAACTTTTTCATAGTGTGATAGCCTTAAAAGTCTACCAAATTAGAAATTATAATAAACAATTTTGATCATAAAAGTTGAGCTAATGATTGAAACAATGTTATTCAATGGAAGATCAGATTTTTTTTCACTGAAGAAAAACTCATAACGCAAGCTTGAAAGGGGAAATCGATTGCATTCGTTGCTATTTCCTAACCTCATCAAAAATTAAAGATTTTAAAAGTCTCAAAATGTTGATCCACAAATGAAACTTGTTGAAAAAGCTTATTTGTTTCTGTTGTAACTAAAATTTCATCAAAACCTAAATGTAATTAATTGCAAGAGACATGAAGACTTTTAAAGAAACGGTTGACCAAATATCAGCGAAATCAGATTATCTGAACTAAAGTTACTTTTATGCTAAATGTTACAATCCCGGCTTGTAATTCATTATGTAGTTGGAAAGTTAAACTTGCTGATTTGGCTACTCAGAGAAGTTATTTTTCTACCAAAATAAGATTTTTTTTATGAAATGAAAAGAAAATAAGTTAGAAATGAAAGGAGAGGTTTGTGGGTTTGAGACCTGATACCACCTTGTATGAGGGTTTGGTGCCCTCCTTATACCCAGATAGCACGTACATTTGCAGCAGGTTTGATTTTTACTTGATGTTATCTTGTCATGGCAAATTTGACGCATCGATGTTGTAGCGAAACTGCTGCAAATTAACCAGGCAGAATCGCCACCCTCGCTTGCAAAACAAGATTGCCACAAGTATGCCACGGCGAAAATAGACAACTAGCGCCACCCCTCCTTGCAATGCAAGTTTGCTGTGAAGATGTCATGACAAGTTCACAGCACGATTGCAAAACAAGTTTTCTGCAAAGATGATAGCACACTAAGAGACACTAAAACAGAGAATGATCTTTCTCTGTTTTAAAAACCATCCGATTTTTAATAGCATCTCCTAGACCGACCTTCTGTCTATTAATTCAATAAATCAATGATAATTTGTGAAAAAAACTAACTGTAAAAAAATTTTTGAAACATTTTCCACCTTTTTACTAGAACTGGCACTTTAAAGAAAACTTTATCGCCTTTTTCTTAATGTTGAGACTTTAACGTTTATAAACAAATTTCATCCTAAAAAACAGTCAATGTTTGTTGAAAAATAATAACTTATACATTTTGTACCATTTTAAAGTAATTACTTTTGAACTCTAATTTCATAATTTATTCTACTAGCAAAACATAGTTATTAACGAAAATCGCTCTCTCTCTTTGATTTCAAATCACATTCTCAACTCAAAATTTAAAAAATTAATGAAATCAAGAAAACAGTTTAAAATAAATCGTATACGAATCGAATCGAACTATGTATTAGCGAAATCTATCTTCTCCTTTCAGAGTTTAGCTGGCCGAGTGGTTAGAGCGTCAGGTTAGGAAGCGGTAGGTCGCGAGTTCTAATCCGAGGTTGTGTTCGTACTCTGTTTTTGCTATAGTTTGCAATGAGTTTGACATGACAAATTTGTAGCAAATTTGATGCGTGTTGACTTCGAAGCTTGCGTTAACGTGCTGCAAACTTGTTTCAAGCTTGCACTCTTGTCATGTCAAATTTGTTGCAAGCTCGCAGATTTGCAGAGCAAGATTGCTGCAAACTAAAATTGCTATCTGGGTAGGATGGTTTGGTGCACGTTAAATCCGATGAGAACAGACAGACAGTCGCCTCAGTATTAAAGAGTTAAAATTTTAAATATTACCGATTGTGCATGGGAGTTATCATTATTTTATTGATCAGTCACATATTATTTTTGTATAATAATTTGTATGTGAACTGTTTGAAATATTTTTTGTTCTAAAAAAGTCTTTTCTTCTCCTTTATAGGTAAGTTATGCCTCTGTTACTCATTTGCTTTCAACGTCGATATATTTGTTCGTATGAAACAAACAATTGGTATGAAATTTATGTGCCTTTTTGGTAAGAAGAATAATATGGTTTGTATTTCTATTTTTTCAATTTTATATGAATGTAAAATGTGAGAAAAACGCACCAATTTCTGAAACAAACACTTATTATTTTATCAGACTGGTTGACTGAGAATTTTGCTTCGTTATTGAGGAATGGTTTCCTTTATTATAAAATGTTTAGTTCCCAAACGAATTTGAATTCTTCATTTTGTTAAAGAAAATGCATTTAATCTTTATTATTTTCATTTTCGATTTTTTTATGGAGTGTATGTTTCAATATCATTGAAATCGAGAGAACAGTTGTGAAATTCAATGAACAGTTTTCATTTTGTGATATTTCCATTCTAGATCCTTCTAGAAATTTTTAAAACTAAAATCGCTAAAGAAAGGCTCATTACCTTATTAATAGTTAAAATAATATTAACTTAAAAATCAGTTCTTTTGTCTGCTTTCAAAGAGCAAAATTTTGAAAAAATTTGCATGGTCTGCTACCATATAATTATTTTGAAAGAAATGTATGACATGCGTTTAATTTGTAACAATCATACTAAGTTGTACACTAAAGCTACACACATAGAACAAAATGCTTGATATTATTTATTATTGTTTTATTATTAGCAGAAATTTTAACGGCATTCATATTTTTGCTTTCAATTTCTCATTTGTTAAAACGAACATTCTGGTAATAATAATAAACAAAAATATGCTAAACCCTTTCCTGAATTTGCAAGGCACAACATTTGAATGTACCTTAAAGATGGAGTTAAAATAATAAGAGTAGGCTTAAAAGATTTTTTAAACATGTTTTAACATGCTAATTACTCAGTTTCAATCGTGATTTTCTACACGACTATTTCATTCTGGCGATCAAAAGGAATAGATTTGTTTATCGGACAATCTTGAAGGACATTCATGTAAAGACTTAAATGTCATCTAAAACGGGTATCATAAAATGTGTCATAAGATTGAAATAAATCTCATAGTACCAGTTTTGAAATACTGAGTGAATTTTTTTTTAACCGATAAGTTTGAATTGAAATAACTTTTGAGTTGTCAGATTACAAGCAATTAGATTATTTATTATTATTAGTTACGGACTACGAACTAATTTTTATTGAAAAGAACATAATTAATTTTTCGAAGTGAGAAATTTCAGGGGTGACACAATACAGCACCCTGATAAAAAAAAAGTCCTTCCCTTGATATCATTTTGAACATAACCGAAAAATTCAAATTTTTCTATCAGATCTTTTACCAATGCTCTAGTCGGTTTGTAATGTTGAAGAACACTTCCGAAGAAGTGGTGTTCCATTTTTCCTGCATAAATATCAATTCGCAACAGTAAAAATATAATGTTCTGTTAAATATGACGGTTTGTAAAACATACTAAACCAGGAGGAGTGGTCTCCCCTAAACTTTCTCGTATACTTCCTCAAGAAGGATCCCCTCCCCCCGGGTAGATAAAAAAATTCGAATCAACTGTAACCCAGAATCCAATGACTGTCAAAAGGTTTTTCATTGTAGATTATAGTGATTGTAAAATATTTAGGTAAAGAATCAAATCCAAAGAGATGCGTGCCGATTAAAACGCATCTATCACACACTGCTAGGTTCCACTCTTGCCGGCTCAAGGACAAAGTGACTTAATTCGCTCACTAGCTTCCGCGTGCACAGAGATTGCTACCAGTACGCATGCGCGTGGTAAATCGGATTAGAAAAATTAATTATGCAATTTGAACGCCTTTTTTTAAATCGATTGACACAAAAATTAGACACAAATCTACAATTAAGGTAAGAAGGCCATATACCAAATTTCATTTATCTAATAATAGATATACTAAACAAAAATTAAAAAAGAAAGAAAAGTATAGATAAGAAACAGCAGATTTAAACAAAGACAATACATCTTTAAGCGTACTGACGCAATAGACTCAAGTGATTGCAGCAACTGAAGTTTAAAACGATAATATTTAAAACACATAAAAATCAATTTAGAAAGTAAAAAATGTTCAAAACGGAAAAAATGAATGAGGAATAGAATGGCGAACTTTATCGAAGACCACTCACCTTAAAGATTCCATTTATATAAGTAATTTTGTTAATTGCGATTATACAGACAGACAGACAATCAACCCTTCGACGGATGTGGTTCACAATTTGATACGGACCTACATTCGTGATGATAAAACTGTGTACCAAATTTTATCCATCTATTTATTCAAGTTTTTGAGTTATAGTGTTCACATGAACGCGGTCAGACAGACTTCCGGTACACGGAATTTGTCCAAAATTCGACAGAAAGCTACAAATTATGTGTAAAGATCACAAACGAAATTTCATCCCTGTATCTCTAATAGTTTTCGAGTTATCGTGTCCACAGACACACAGACAGATATAATTCCAAAATTGTGTTTTTCGAACTCGGGGAGGTCTAAAAAGCGGAGATTCGTCAAAATCTCGAGTTCGAATTTTTTGATGATTACAATACTTTCTCTTTGTACACTTCGTTCACGAGGAAATAAAAAGGGCGGAAGTGACGTTAAACCATATCATTTTATGCACTCTCTTTCAATGCACGCATTCGGAGCGACTTCTAGTGTGGTAGTGAGAAGTTATTTCAGCTCAAAATTTAAAGTTAAATAAAACTCACTTTGTACTTTTGAATAGCTAGAGGAAGTTTCAAGTAAGGAATGTGATGCTTTCTTGAGATGCCATGATGAGCCAAAAACATCGATCTCGAAAGAAGCGATTTACTATCACAAACTTTTTAAAAAATTAACTTTTCTGGATTTATGGATTAATTTTATTGTTTTTTTTTCTATTTTTATTATGATAGCCCTGATGATCAGTTTATTAGGTGTATAGTTTCTATTTTTATCTTAAAAATTATATCTTTTGGCTGCATGGTGTAAGGCGTTTTGCGAGGGTAAGTCATTAAGTAAGTCACAAAAGATAAGAAAATAATAATTTACCATGATAATCACTTGGAAACAATTTTATTTTTCAATATAATCTCCACCAATGTTGATGCACTTATCCCATCGTTTTATCAGCGCCCCAATTCCAGCTGCATAAAATTCTTTGGGTTGCTGTCTCATCCACAGTAGGACTTCGTTTTGAACGTCATCATCGTCATCGTCGTCGTCAGATGAAAATCGCTTTGGGCTAAGTCTGGGCTGTAAGGTGTAGGGGAAGGTGGTGTACCTTGGACATAAGTGTACCTTGAACCTATGCCGATTTTAGCGCCATCTGTATGGATGTATAGAAAATGTTATATGTATTTTCTACACTTGCCACCAGAGGTCCCAGTGTACCTGAACTTATTTGTCAAGGTGCTCATTTGAATGAATGAATCCTGAAAAAGGAAATTGACCCATCAAAAGTAATTTTTTTCCTGTTGAATTTTGTGCTAATAGTTCCTAAACATACATAAATTACTTTATAGTAAAATGCCTAACTTATAAAGCACAGTTTTAGCTATAATAACATGTGTTAGAAATTATGTTAAGCCCAACCTCAATTTAGTAGTCAGCCATTTTCCATGAAATGGCCAAGTGGTGTACCTTGGACCATGCCCAAGTGGTGTACCTTGGTGCATGACCACTACATGGTCTACCACTTATGTTGTGGAAAAATGTGATGTAATGTGGAAGTTACCACATCCCGTGTTGACTGGAGGATCTGAAAGGCAACTTCGGAAATTAACATTTGGAATTGACTTGTCTGATTACAATGTTGGTTAAGCCTACTCATAGGAATGAAACTGTTGCTGTAATAATTTTATATTCGGTCTAATCTAAGACCTCATTAAGTAAAAGTGCTCATTAACATTTTCCTGTAGCTAAAATACCAATAAATGTTTATGTTCAAACTATTCGGCTGGAGTTTTTAAATCTAGAAATAGCTGGTCCAAGGTACACTACCCATGGTGTACCTTGGTCCTATTTGCACTTTTTTTAAAATTGTAAATAATGCACTGAAATACTTTTTTAAAAAATCTACAAAAAATATATGTTGTGTATAAAGGCCTAAAATATGAAAGAAAAATTGTTTTGTTACCTTTCTTTTAGTAATTATCCAATTAAAAAGTAAAAATGGGACCTAGGTACACCACCTTCCCTTATGCTGTAGCATTGACCAACCAGACTTAGCACCAAGCGATTTACATCTGTTTGGCCCACTAAAACAACATCTTGGAGGCAAACACTTTGCAGATGATGATGACGTTCAACACAAAGTCATACTGTGGATGAGGCAGCAACCCAAAGAATTTTATGCAGCTGGAGTTGGGGCGTTAATAGAACGATGGGATAAGTTCATCAACATTGGTGGAGATTATGTTAAAAAATGAAACTGTTTCCAAGTGATTATCAAATTATTTCTTTCTTATCTTCTGTGACTTGCTTAATGACTTACCCTCGTACATAAAGCATTACGCAATTTTCTTCTTTTCTTTCCCGGTTATCCGATATTTTCATTTATCAAGCATCGGCAAGCCTTATTTTTGCCGGATAACTGAAACTCTAATGTATTTTGATGAATTACGTCATGCAAAGCTAATATTTACTCGCCGAAAAATATAATCCTCGCATTTTGCAGACTCTTCAAAGCTTGTTAAAACCTTGAACATAAATCATCTAAGCAAAAGTCCTTTGAAAATATCTTTGAGTCATTTCATCATTTTCGCCATATGGTAATATTTGATCTTAATCGTAAAGTATCATTTGCTATAAACACTTCTACCATCCAAACTATCTCTACGTCTGGTTTAGTTTAGACGTCCGCTTTGAACGTAGAACTAAGAATGCTCGAAGGCTCTCAATTTTATATTTTCAAAGTTGGCCGACTTCTAACTTAACTGTGCCGGATCTCGTTTTAAAAGTTACTGCGTCATCATATTTATTTACCTAGTTTCTCGTATATGTCTCAGATTTAAACCAAGGGGAAATTTCAGTCGAGTTTCGCTCGCTGAACAGGAAACTTTTGGATGCCCTTTAAATATTTTGCAAGTAGAGGGTCCGATGCTTTTGAAATTCTAACGCAAGATCGCATCGAAGAAATTTATAACTCGTGGTGATGCTTTGGGTTGAAGTATATTCTTCGTCAAAATTTTATGACTTGAAGAGGCTTGGATGTTTATGAACTGAAAATAATGTCCATTGAAGATTATGGTTTTTGTAATTTTTTTCCTGAATAAAAACTTTTTCAGAAGACGTTTGTAAAAAATAGCGATGCAGTTTTTTATGACTGTTATTTCATTTGAATTGACTTCCCTCCTTTTCATTTATCTGAAATTTGTATTGGCTATCAAATGAATTTGTTTTTGTAGTTCCGCAACAGTTTTCAGCTTAGAAATGTAATGTGCCGATTGAAGACAATAGATCCGAGAGTTCTACTAGATGCAATTTAATTTTACTCGTATAAATTTTCGAACGATGATAAATCATAACACCACATATTTCAGCAATGGCGAATTAATGTCAGTGACGAATCATTAATTTATAATTTTACAGAATAATATTTAATGTTCGTTTGTCACTCTAAGGCGCATGTTTCTTCCTTCTATTCAATAGAACTCTTTTGTTAGTTATTTCTCTAAACAAATTTCTAATTTTTAGTTTAGATAGCAAATTTCTCCTCTACCACTTCGTCCGGACAAAAGATTTTCTTCCACAGTCAATTTTTTCTATGTTGCAAGACCTACGGGTTCTATATTGATTTTACGAATTTAGGAGTCTCCCAGTCTGAAATCGCAAATATAATTACCCATTTAACTCACCTGGAGTATCTAGCTCAAGTCTACGAGTCTACCTACTTATGGTAAAGGACAAGTGTCGCATCTTCTATTGGTGAGAGCGATCTTGAAGCACCTGTGGTAGAAGTCTGACTTGGGTCTAGGATGCATAGATTGATTTCCTGGATTGCCCCACTTGGTGTTCGGCTTGGTGAATAGCCACTGACAGCAGCGAACAATTCGCGGCTGAAGCGGCCTGCTAGTTTTTCAATAATGCTGGTTAAGTGTACAGCCGGAGGATAAAACCCATAACCTTCTTGCTCCGATTCATGTCCCTTAGTCACTGCATGCTATAATGGCCTAGGCCGCTGGTGGGCTATTTTTTACTTTTCTTCTGTTGGTAATTGGTAAAGGATTTATTCCCAGAGAATCTAATTCTTATTTCTAAAATATGTTGAAAACACAGAGAAATTAATTTTAAACAGCAGTCGAATGCTCGGGTGATTTTTAAAGATTTGACCATCTACACGCAAATGTTCCCAATTGGGAACATCGAATTGAAAATTCAGTATCGCTCATAATGTTTTGAAAATTTTTATTTATTAAATTTATTTTTATTTAGTCATAAAAATACTTCTTATGATACTTTGCTTATTAAAAATTTAGTCTGATCATCACTGCTTTCCATTTCAATGTCTAGTGAAATGTGCTTAATCTGAAGTGACCAATGTTTCCATTTGGGAACATTATGAAAAACATATATACAATTTTTTTTATCTTTATTTTAATGTTTTATGTCTTTAATCTAAAGCATTATAAGATGAAATATGCAAAAAAGTAATTAAAAATTAACCCAGATCTGAATTCGATCTGTAAACGGTTAATTCTAGCAATTGTAAACCAACCAGTAAAATGTTCATTTTACTACTTCTTTAAGAAATGTTTCGTGAAATTGGGGCGTCGTTAAGGTTACGATGATAAAGTCAATAAACCGCCAAGTATTTGGTTTTGTGAATTCTAAATAGTATGTCGTGGTTCAAAGGTTCTAATGTTGATATGAGATGCTGACTTAAGTTTTGACCAGGTCATCCGATCACAGTTCAGATTTTCAAAATGATAGGCCGATATTCTCGATCATCTCTAAACTAGGATATCATTCTAATAAATCAAATCATGTTACATAACGTTATTATGAGTTACTAGAAAATTACCCGTCATGGTTTGAGGGGAGCAAATTGCCTCTTCATTCGAGAGATTTAACCTCCAAATTTGACGTGTTTAAATAGATATATATGCGAGAGAAATGTTTAACATTAATTGAAAACAAATAAAATAAACATATGACAGGAAATATTTTTTATTTATATATTTCAAAAAATCATTGTGGCATCTAAAAAATCCATTGTGGTATCCATCCGTGAAATCCACCGTGCATCATGGCATCTAAAAAATCCATTGTGTTATCCATCCGTGAAATCCATCGTGCATCGTGGCGTCCAAACTATGTCAGGCACATGATATACCAATGACGTAATTCACTACTTTCTATCAAAAAACGGAAATTAATTTGAAATATAGGATTAATATAATTTAAAATATCTCGGGAACTATCGATCATAGCGAGATAAATTTTATATCAATGGATAGCAAAGTTTATTTCACTATTTTAGAGATATTAAATTTGAAATTAGAACGAAAATTACTCTTTTAAATTGAAAATTACTGAAGTTTAGGTTCTCTAATAATGAAATAATTCTGTTTAACGTCTCGCAGTGCTATGGTGCGGTTTTATTGTTGGTGATGTCAGAGCGTTACCGGAGGATCTGGGCTATTATATTAGTAATAATTTTTAGAATTGCACTTTGGATGTTTATTTGATTTTTTTATAAGTAGTTGATTTAATTTTTTGCCTTTTGAACTAAATGTAGAATCCGAACTCGTAACAGTGCTCTGCTGTTCAAATGAAACTGCAATTTCTATTGGAAGCAAAATTCGAAAATGTATAGCAAAGCTGTTGAATGCAGTCTTCACCCCGTGTAGTATACTTCTCCTTTTCAATGGAAATTCAACCGACGGGTCACAATCAAAGCGACTACGTAATAATTTGATACATCGCGACTCCATGCAAGCAGCGCGCTTACCGAAGCATTCTGGACATGAATTGTTCCACATGACAGCCACAGAATTCTACCCTTCCCGCACGTTCTCATCCTCCCCCTTCCTCTTCGATTATTGTCCTCGAATCGTGACAGGAATACAAGGATAGCAGCAGAGGGGGGATTTCGACATATATCACTTTTTCTCTCCCTTCTTTCCGCGAGTTATTTCACTCCCATCGTATTTCTAGGGTGAAGAATTATCACATGCTTCTGAAGTGTCACTTACTTTTATTCGAAATGGAAAGCGCACGCTAGAAATGAATGTATACAGTCATTTTTGGTATGCCATGCAATTTGGTTCGATTTTGAAGTTTTTAGACTTCAAATGGCTTTGAGAAAGCACATTAATTTTCCTGAGAACTATTATTTAATGCGCTTCGGTACTGTTGTGAAAGGTTTTCTGTATATTTCTTAAAACTTGTATTCATTTCGAATTGGTGCTTGATAAAATCGATGTTCGCTGCCGTTCTATAATTCTTTCTGTTCTTTTCTTCTTATCTTTTTACTTAAGACACACAAAACAAATATATATCATTAATCAACAGGAATGCTGCCATAATTAGGACAAATAGCATTGTGGCGTACAATTTTCAGAATGGTAAAAGTACATCGTTGCCGGTGCTGAAACCCTCTCACACATTTTCTGAGAACAGAACACAAACTATTAAACTGTATCTTTGACTTTTGGGATGACTCTGTAGATAATTTCATTCCCTATCCTAAAAAATTGTGACATGTATGATGGCTAATTAACTTTATCGGTAGAGAAGTGTGAAAGTACTGTAGTTTAAATGTTTGTATAAGGGCAAAAGAGTAAAAAAGTGAGCGACCCTGTATCCATAAAATAGTACCTTGCGGCTGGTACAAAAGTTGCTATGATGTACCGTGGAAGCATTAGAATTTCTCTTCCTCTTATGTAGTGAATATATGGGAAGGTTTGATGACTCTGTAGATAATTTCAGTCCTTATCCTAAGACATTGTGACATGTAGGGTGGCTAATTAACTTTATCAGTAGAGAAATAAGTCAAGTACTGTAGTTTAAATGTTGGCATATGGGCAAAAGAGTAAAAAAGTGAGCAACCCTGTATCTATAAAATAGTACCTTGCGGCTGGTACAAAAGTTGCACAAGAAAATTTTCTTTCTGTAAGAAATGCTATGTTGCACCGTAGAAGCATTAAAATTCCTCTCTCTCTTATGTAGTGAATATATGGGAAGCTGTGATGACTCTGTAGATAATTTCAGTTCTTATCTTAAAAAACTGTGACATGTATGATGAATAATTAACTTCCTAATGAGCTGAGACAGAAAAGGTATCATAACGTCGGTCGAAAAAGAAGAAATTCTTCCATTTACTCGGAAATGAGGCAAGACACTTTCCTATATCGCTGTAGAAATCCAGGTTTTAAGGGTGTGGAAAATATCTATTCGAGTTTAACCCATGGTCTGCCTCATCACAAGAGGGCGCTCTCGACTGTATGAGAATTAATCTCGAACTATGGTGGGGAGCGTCGGTTTTTGTATTGTTTGGAGTATGCTTGAAGAAATGTAGTTCGTTTTCAGGTCGATTTAACGGACATACTTATTTATATATGTTTTTTATTAAATGTTATTTTTAAATGCAACTGTGTAGTTTTTACGAGTGTCAGTGTCGTTTCCTAGCACCCTTAGTTTATATTTAGTTTAGCTTCGGTAGTTTTTATTTCAAAGGGGATACGTTGATATTTCTTCAAGCCGCATTCTAAAAATTAATGCGCCTTTATACTGTTAAGAAATGTTTTTCATGTATTTCTGAATATTTGCATTAAATTGTCATCGCAGCTCTATTTGTTATTCAATCATAAATTAGAAGTTTTATCTTGCTTAAGCTGATACTTCGCTGCAATAGAAGGTCTCTTGTTAGAAAGCAAGTTTTACAATTTTTATAACCCTGGAGTGGAGCCAAATGCCGCCAAACTGGCAATGTTTAGCGAGATTTCACAAAATATGGCAACGAAATCGGTATGTCAAAATTGTCCGATTCTTTCTTAAACCTTATTTTTTGGATTGGCGGATTTTCGTTTAAAGAGCTTCTGAGGATTTAGAGAGTTCCCGGTTGACTGTCGGCTAAAGTCTGTTGGGAATACGACAGCGACAAGATGCAGTGAAGATTCCTACAAAAAGTCGAAATCTGCAGTTGGTACTGGGAATTCTGTAACTGCCTTCTCTTGTTTCTACGAATGCGTCTTTTACTCCTCGTGTTTCGATATTTATCTGCATGTTTTATTTCCGTATTTATAGAGTGTAGTCTCCTGCACTCTTCAGTTTGAGAGAAAACTGGGTTTTTTTTCGGTTCCTTAATCGCCTTCCTACCTGCATCATAGTCTATACATATGGCAACCCTTCAACTCAAAGAAGAAATTCGAAATATTAACAGAGTAAGTGTCACTCAGAAAAGTTCTGAAAATAATTATTTTAACATGATAATGTCAGTAGGCTAGATGCTATCTGTAAAATGTATAATACTGCATGCATGATGCAAAAGTCATTCAAAATGCCCTATAAGTCAGACTTACTTCCTGGGTACTCGCTAAGAAAGGGAACGAACACAAAGAGTGAATCTTAAAGGTACTAAAAAACGCATTAGAAAAAAGATGAATGCAGAGAATACAAAAGTTCAAAGCACGAAACCATAATAATTACAAAAAATGTACACTCAGAAATGATTTAAAAGGGAAACACGCAATCACAAAAGCGTTAAAAGACACACTAAAATTTCAAAAGTCAATGTTGCATATCGTCACATTAAATCATAAAAAACACACAATTTTTTTAAAATTTAAAACATTAAATCAAGAAACCACTATAAGAAAGCAAGGATTAAAAAGTTAAATATATACAAGAGCAAGACGTATCTATTTCCGTGCATTTTTTTGCATTAACTCTAAGGAATGCAATAATTCGAAAGTTCTTAAACCGCCGTGTTTATTCTTTGTACGGAGTTATAATTGCATGTATTTTATATTTGCATTGCAAAATATGGAAGACTACATATTTTTCCATATATCTGATCTTTGTTTTACTACCTCTTTATTGCCGAAGAAATGTATTGCAATACTTATAAAAAGTTTAGTGAACAAATATAATCAGTAAGAAATAGGATTTTCAGATTAAATGAGCTCAAAATAAATGAAAAATTTTACATAAAAGGTAGAAAATTCGTTTTCAAAGGGTTATTGTGGATAAAGAGAACTTCGAAGTTCGCAAAGGTTATTGCTTGATTTTTTATCTATAATATTCAAGTTTAAAATGATTTTAGCCAAATAGTTGTATTTTGAATAAATATTGTACAGAAATTTCTGTCAGAAACTTGAAATAAAGCATTTCTTCGTAAATTGTATCAGTGCTCAAAAGGCTTGCTAGAATTATACATAGGAATTATAAGAAAAAATATTAACGAGCAATATAGAACGAACATATACAGAATGGCAAACCACCTATTGAAAATCGACACCATTTTTATATCTCGTGTGAGAAGCTGAGATAAAAAATGAACTGAATAGTCACGTTAGCTGTTAGTTAGGTCAATTAAAATTTCCTAGATGCAAAATGGATACTGTAACGGAAAGGCTGCTCTCAAGGACGCGTGATCATTAATCACCACTTATTAATAATTTTGATGATGATCAATCATCACTTCAAGCGAGTTACCCAAACAACAGGAAGCACGCAGTATTGGAACTCAGTAACTTTGCTCTAACGAAGGCGTTATATTCCGTAATAAAAAAATTAGTATTAGACTTGATGGTGGTGCATAGTGTGGCAACAGTTTTTTTACGATGATATAACAAGGAGCCACTATTTTGAGAAGACTAATTAATTTTATTAAAAACACTTAAAACTGATAAATGAACTCAACTGGAGTTCATAAAGAAAACATATAATAATGCATATATAATCATCATGATAAGTCATCAAAACGACATCACTACAATTTTGCTATATATACTTATGCAATAGCTAAACATTCCTATCTTTGGAATGACGTCATAACGAGTCAAGAACAGGGGTTCAAATCCTCTTCTTCACCAAAAGCAGATAAATCTAACATTATGCAAATGTGAAGAACAGAAATTGAAGTTTCGTCCAACAAGACTAAATTTCTATCTCATTGGATATAAGAAGTAAAGTTTTAATGCATCGTATTTTTTTTTAAATGTCATAATTTTAATAATCTTATAATTTTAATCGGGTAATAAAAATAAAGAGGAGGGTTTATTTCAAATGAAATTAAGGAGTTGTGGTCACCTGGCAGAAGTCATATTGATCTCGTAATTGGACGATCGCGGGTTCGAGATCTGTTTACACCGAAGATAAGTCTTACATGTGCGACTGGTGCATATTCTATTCGGCGAAGTCTGTCATCATTTTTGTGAAACCGTTGAACGTAAACGTTACTTACTTACACTACTGTGATCAAAAGGTATCGCTGCCATATATTATCATATTATTGAAACCGTTGAACGTAAAAGTTACTTACTTACACTACTGTGATCAAAAAGTATCGCTGCTATATAATATCATATTCTTACTTCTCCTTCAATCTCCATCGACTGCAACGCACTTATATCAAAGTGTTTTCCCTTCAATCATCAAAACATGCCTTAAATTCGTTTTCGAGAAGTTCCCTAAGAGCCCGTTGCGAATTTTCTTTTATTGCATCAAGACGCGAAACAGTGACTACGGAGAAACAGTTGCAACCGAATTTCATAATGCAAAACGCCTCGATAGTCAAAATAAACTTCAACATTACTTGGATTTGATTATCTACTTTCTTTAAATATTTTATACCACTCATATACTCTAGTTTTTGATAAAAAGTCAAGCTAAAAGGCTTTTTTAACATTTAAAATGTTTTTGCCGCAGAAATTGTATTGTGGAGAAAAAATCTAATTCAAGTTCTTTGCTCAAGTTGCATTCACCGTATTGGAAACTCGACAAAGTTAACATTATCTCCTTAAAAAAAAATTTATTTTCAGACGATAACTTTAAATCAGGTACTGAATTTTGCTAGATGTTTATATAAGTCATAAAGTTATTTGATAAAAGCTTCTAGTATAATAATTCTAGCATTTTGAATGAAGCATTTTCGATACTTTTTTTTATCACAGTAGTATTTAATTAATGTTCAATGATATTTTTTATATTGGCGAATTTCACTTTTTTATTAATTTGATTTCAAGCATTAGTTTTTTCGAATGCTTTTGGTGTCTTCTTATGTCTTTGAGTTACCTCCTCATTCATTTTGCATCTCACAACATGAGAATCAATATTTTAACCAGTTAAGTATAGAAGTTATATCTTTTGATTCCCTTATTAACAGAGTCTATCCTATTTTCGATAAATTATATAGGCAGTTTCTAGTCTGCAAATACACATCAATCAATCAGTTATAGAGAGCAGCAACTACATTCACCTAAGAACAAAAAATATTTTTGATTCTCTTATTAACAGAGTCTATCCT
>BGPR01000282.1:694217-705918 GCA_013235015.1 Araneus ventricosus
TCCTAGAGTTTTGAAATTATTAGTCAGAATTTAAATATTAGTCATAGAAATAGAGGAATTCGTGTCCACTTTTCACTCACTTCCTTATATATCCTAGAGTTTTGAAATTATTAGTCAGAATTCTTAACGGTATTACTCTGTAATAATATATTTAGAAATTAAGTAAAAGTTGATAGATTAATGTAATTAAATTTAGATTTCATACAAGTGGCACCACCTAGTGAGGAATTTGAGAAAAATTTATTTTCAGATATCGTAATATTTATAATAATGAATTATACTTGTATATTAAAAGCTAAAAAGTAGAAAATATTTAAACTTAAAAAATATACTTTTTGTACACTAACAAAAGTGTGTTTTTAAGAACAATTTTTATTAAATTTATTTGAATTATATTTGCTTATTAATATTGAAGAATATGAAACGGAAACTACGGTTTAAGAAGTCCTAATCTAGCTAAAGTTTTTAATGATTGTTCCCTAAAGTCTTCATTCGCTTTAGCAAAAATGCTTGTAGCCGCCTTATAGACTACATTTCTGAACTTACAATACTAAGGTATTTGATGCAGAAATATTAATAATAATAAAAAGAACAGGAATTCATCTTTCTCTCAAAATGAAGTCTTCTTAAGAAAAAAAATATTTTTTAATATAAAACATAGAAAATGCTCAAGAATTCTTTGAACCTATTTTTATACTCATTTTTTAGGAAAAAATTTAGAAATATGTTTGCGATGTAGAGAGAAACATACAATGAATTCTATATGTAAGGGGAAAATTTTTTGTTTATTTCCGAGCGACTACGTTAAAAATGTAATTCATATTCTCGCTTGCCATAAAGTCGTGTGCATACTTTAATATTTTATCCAAAACTTAGAAAAAAAGATATTTAATTCTGAAACTGCTGAAATACAGATCGGTAATCTATTCCTTCGTCTAAATTCGAAGATTTACTTATCAATTACACTTTGCCAAACTTCTGTCATTTCCTGATATCCTGGAAATTGAACTTCCCAGATTTAATTTTAGCTTCGCTTTCCGCGGTTATCTCAAAAACGATGTTGTTTGCCTGGAAGGTATTCAGAAGCGTAGCAAAAAAAACCTTAATTTTAAATGAATTTCAAGAATCTTCCAACACAAAGTTTTCTTCTCACAGAACTTCAAAAGCAAGATGTGCCACGGGGCGGTTTTAGCCAAATACAGACTTTTGACACTTGTATTCAAATAGGTTCCTCTTCATATAAAGGGAATTTCTGTACAGCGGCCACCCTCCATTCCAAGGAAAGTTGTTCCCCTGAAGGGATTTTATATTTAGAAGTGCAAAATTAAATTTAAGCAGTCCCTAGTCCATAGTTTCTGACAAAGTGGTATTTAAAAATCACGTAAAAAAAGTCACGTAAACTTGCTACGAAAATTTCCAATTTTGTTTGTAAAAAATATGTATAGAAGTTTGCTTGTATCTTCCAGCTTTTTGTGAATAAGTTTTTTGCTCTCTTTTTTCTTGAATTGGAAAAGTAAATCTAATCGATTCGTCGGTAGTTGTTAAAGAATGAACAATAATATCTTCTACAGAAAATTATGGGACACATTTCAGAAATCATTAAAAAAACCTAATAATGTTACGAAAACGGTTTTTTTAAGTGAGAGTGCATTTCAAGAAGTTTTTTATTTTTTATTTCCGATAGGTAACGCGCCATTACGGTGGTCTAGGGGGCCGTATATTGTTGAAAATATCCCATTTCTGAGAGCCATTATCTGCGAAAATATTAAAGCTAGAAGAAAAATAAAAGTGTGTATTTGTGGGGAATTTCACGCTCTTTATATGCTACATGTAGTGTGAAAACTGAATATTTTTTGAGATATTCAAGAAAAATTAAAAAAGGAAATCAGAAAATGCGCATCGTCTTCTACCGATCGGTAGTCATTGCGTACGGAATTCTCTCGCTGTAGCAGATTTAGAACACCGTAACGCCGCGTTACCTATCTGAAAAAAACTTTATTTGCTCTTTCAATTAAAAATAAACTGTAGTTGTAACATTATTAGAGTTTTTAAAATTAATTTTTGAAATTTGTCCCATAATTCTCGGATACCTTGTGTTTTTCATAGTCTATTAAGCTAAAAGTTTCGTTTTCTTATTTTTGCAACCCATATCAGAAGCTTCTTTGTCCGAATTAGCGCCTCGAATCAAAAATGCACAAATGAACTCTTGAATCCCCCACCCGATAGAGGTAGAAGCTCACTTTTCTATTCACAATACGAAAGGAATTATTAATTTCCATCTGATTTCATGCGCTGTTTCTGCGCGTATGCATTTATTCTCTTTCTTTCATCTTTTTAACCCTTTTAATAAAAGGTCAAAAGTCAGAGAGACGAAAAAACTGGATTTCATTAAAGTTCGACGGGCGACTACCCTAGCCGTTCAGAGGAGAGTGGTCTTTCCGAGGGATTATTTTAACATTGCCTATGGGCCAAAAATTCCATGCCAAACAGAAGTGGTCATTTAAGAGGGTGACCACTATAAGGGGTTGCTGTTTAGAGACATTTTACTATATCAGATACTCGCATTATGGCTATTTGATATAATAATTCCTTAAATGCAGATGAGAAGGTGAATTTAGAAGACGATTTTCTTAGTTTTCTTGTTTACTTCGTTTCTCTGTTTACAGATGCTATACCGTCAGATTTTTGGCTTCTGCGTACTTGCTGGTTTAATCATTATGCCATCAAGACATTAGAATAGCCCAACAATGACCTGTCCTAGGAATATGAATTTGAGGGTGGAAGTTGTGGGTTCTATAATCTAACTGCTATCCTAACCAGCATCATTAAAAAATGATAGAGCGACGTGCGCTTAATCAAACAATTTCTCGCTGCGATTGGTCTTGCTCATGGAAGATTTCCTGGTTTTCATCCTAACCAAATACAATGGAGTCTCCTTATAACGAAATCGCCTGGTTCCAGTTGAAACATTCGTTATAGAGAAAATTTCGTTATACGGAGATTAGAGATTTTTGCAGTTATTTAAGTAAATGTTCCAAACTTTTCAATTGGTGCGATAAGTTCAAATGTATTTAATTATGATTTTCAATTAAAAATGAAGTAACATATATTATAAATTTGTTAAAATTCTACTAATTTTTATTGTATAAATAAAATGCTCAAAAGTTAAGACAATTCACCAATTTAGAGAATAACATGTACTTACGTTTATTTTACTTGAAAAATTCCGTTATTTTACATTGCTTTGCATTTCGTGATGTTAAATGTTCAGAAAAATTTTCGCATTTTAAGAGTGAGTGGTTCCAGAAAACAGGCACGTGTGAGCGAATTGGTTGCACATAAACTATCAACTTTCTTCAAAAATGACAAAAATCGAAAAGATAAAGAAAAAATTCGTTATAGGGAGGCAACCACTTCGTTATATGGAGAATATTTTGTATGCTATTTAACATTCCGATTAAAAATTTCGTTTTAGGGAGAAATTCGTTGTAGAGAGACTTCGTTGTAGGGAGACTCTACTGTACAAATCCATAACGATTTCCCCTGCAAGTCTTACAGAAAGGCCACCTACCTCCACATATTGGAACTAAATCACACCTCCACCCCTGTTACTACACAGATGCTCCGAGGTCGCTTCGACCAACAGGATATGACACACTTCCTTTTTATAAACGACTCATGGCCTTTGCTAGATATGCTACACCAAGTGGAATTAAAACGATTGCCAGAATCTAACGCCATATATCGTTCTGCAAGCTTGCACAATGAAGGCATTGTATGCAACGCAGTGGCGGCTCGTCAGCTCAGAAACAAGCAGTGCTGCAAAAGGTGTATAGACCTAAGTTGTAGTTAATTTTGTGCTGATTATTTTGGTATATAATGATGGCATTGTTACAAAAATCGTTCTGCGGGTGTATGGTGTAAACAGTCCAACACGCAGGATAATGGAAAATTAAGGTTTATTCACAAATATGCAGGAAAACACGTAGCACAGGTAACAGAAACAATAGATCTTGCACAGATTAGCAACGCAAGCAGACAACAATTCACTAGTAATAAGAGTAACAACACTTTCAGATTTAGCGACACAAACAGTCAGCAAATCATTAATAATGACAGTAACAGCACTTTCAATTGCGCTCAGCTCACCGGCTTTCCAGCACTGCAGACGAAACTCCAGAGTCGTTCCAGTACATCAACACACGCTACTGAATACCGCTCGGCATCTAACAGATTACTAGCCCTCACAGCGGATAGAACTCCAAAAAGAGATTCCAAAGACGTTCGCACTCTAAGGCGATCCCAGTCGATCAACATTCACTCACTCCGTGATCCAAGCGCACTCCTTATATAGTCTCCCCCTGCAGCCCGTGACATCACATGGAATCATCTAGTACATTCAAGCGCATCTCCTCTCCTAATAGAGATATCAAGAAAATTCCATCACCTTTTAGATCCCATATTTCGTCGCCAATATGATCGCTAAGTTTGTCGCCAAGGTCAGGAGTCCAGGCCGGGCTGCTGCCAGTTATCCCATACTTACCCCTGTAAAACTCTCTTCCCAACTATAATACTAACATTGCTGGGAAGCGACTTTCCATGTTCGTAACAATATACTAAAAATGTATAGTTTTTGAGTTATAAGCAAAAAAATTGGGGAAAATTTGTTTCATATAATATAATTAAAATTCCTACAACAATTATTGGTGGCAAACCTCAGAATCGTAATCAGCGCCCGAAAAAACATACATAAGCTAAAAATTACAGCTCCTCCACAATTGGATTTAAAAAAAACTACTTAACTACTAAGAAAAAACGAAAAAGCCAAATGAGGAAGTTGCGCCAATCGTGAGCTGGGGAAAATGCAGCTCAAATGAATGCAATTTAAGCAGAGAAGGGGTTGCTTTCGGTCCTTTCGTGTTGATCTCTGCGTTAATTTCGGATCCTGGGGAGGGGCAAAACTCTCTGCAGCTCTGGTCTCTCTCTCTTAATTCTTGATTGATTTTCCGTCTTGCTTTTACATTTGTTATTACTTTTTTTCCATTTTCGTTGATCACTGAATTACCAAAATGGAAAAGTAAGCCAATTAGAATCAAAAGGAAAATACAATCTTTTAAAATAATTTCAGGGGGGACTGCAGCTCTTATTTATGGACGAGCCGCCACTGATGTGACGTCCCAGTCACATAACGAATGTGACTGTGAAAACAATCAGAGTTTCATTCCCCTAATGTGGGTAATCGAAAGAATCTCTAATCACCTTGTTGATTGTATTTAATCCCTTGTATTATTGCATGTATAATGACTACATTTATTTCGAATGAGCAGAAGCAAGAACAGTAAACCTATCGGGGTTGGAAAAGGACCACAGATCTTTACTTCTGAAGGGGAAATGTATATTTTGCTACTTTTTCGTCGAAACTCCCGTTTGTGAGGAATATTTGATATTACGACCTCGCGTACCCGAGTCCATATTGGTGGCCTGGTCGCAGAACTATGCTATCGAGACCAGGAAGGGTGCCGTGGGTAGGAGACTCAATTCCACCAAACGCCCGCCATGTTACTAGTTCTTGAGTACTGTGCTCTCCAAATGTGGCAACACCATTCAATTAGGGTTACTATTTTTGTAACTGCGCCAGGCCTTTATAAGGCCAAATTATGGAAATTTGGCCATTTTTTAAAGCCCTTTGCCTTAGAAATTTTCATTTCGCCTTAAATTCATTTTTGGCTTTTTTTACTCTATTTTCGTTAATGACTTTTAGAACAATTTTTAATTGCTTATTCTATTGTTTTTTAATGATTTTTTTGATGTTACACATTTCAAATGATATATAATGAGCTGTCAAACGAAGCAGCTCCTGAATAGAACAAGGATCTTTTAAATTTTTTCGCTTAAATTTTAGTTTAATAATAGAACATTGAACATATGCCTATCAAGTGGGATTCGTTTTCAGGAAGGATAGCCGTTTTTCTAATAGAAAATGAGGTTTTCAATCAATTTGTCAAATTTGGCCTTATTTTGCTGTTTTGATCTGTCAACTGATGCGCAGGACAGAGCCTGCCAGAACTAGATTTGATGGAGACATGGTATGTGATGCAACGCTGGATTAGAATAAACCGCATTAATATAGGAAAAATCGTTGCAGGATATAGAATCCCGGTTGCATATTTACAAACCCTACCCTGATAGAACTAAGGCAAGAAATCGGCCAATACCATTAGCTACGAGGGGCAATGACGTCGTTTTCAGCTCTCGCACGTAGCGTACGGCAATCATAACAAATCAAGAGTCGTCCTACTTTTCTCCGTTTTCCCACAGTTGTGCACAGAAAACATTCTTCCGTGGGTTGTAATATTTTTAAAAATGAAATTATTTTTAAAAATATCATAAAAATTAAAACATCTCCCACTGTAAGAAATTATACTAATGAAAAGTCTAATGATAACAACTTTGTTTGAAGAGTATTAACTAAAAGGTTAGACAAATGTTGGGTTTTTTTGATGTCATTCCAGTGAAAATAGTTCATTTGATGTTTCAAAGTCAACTAATCCAACTATAATTAATGCCAATAATAATAAAACGAAACAAGGGATAATCACTAGACTAAATAAAATTGCTACGTAGATGCGTATCGTAGAACAAAATTCGCGAAATCCAAGCAACGGAAGCCTAAACTAATTCAAAGTCCACATTCAATCGCTTGTTTTGTTATAATTTCCGTACGAAAGCAAAGAACGACGTCATCGGCTCTCGGCGAAGCGAGCCAATCATATTGTCCGATTTCCTGCCTCAGTTCTATCAGGGTAGGGTTTGTAAATATGCATCCCGGCTTGAGCAACCATAATTATAGGAAATATTATTCATCTCGGCCGAAGCCAACATAAGCTGTAGAAAAAGCATTATCTTATGGGCATTCTAGGGGCAAATGCACCAAAGATAGAGGAGGAGAAACAGTAGATGAAACTAAAGTATTTATTTATTAAAACAGCATAATATGAAATGAGAAAAGTATTTGCACAGGTATTATTTACATTTCAGACTAGAGGGATTTAGGGTTTGTTCCTTACCTAAGATATCAACTTACACCTCGTTAAAAGGTTAGTTAGTTACGTATCATCTTACACCTCGTGGGAAGGTTTAATTACAGCCATCGCCCATCGCCGCCGTGTTAACAGGGAAAACCTATCACCTATAATATGTTCACCTATCCTACCGCATGACCATTCTTATTGATTTTAAAAAGTCATCTCATGAAGATTCAGACACTACACTCAGTTTTTTAACGGAGAAACACCCACGCATCATGTGATTGGCACGAAGAGACCACGTGATCGTTATCTTCCGATATCTTTCCGCTGACACAGCAATATTCAAATGAGCTTGTTCGGAAAGTGAGAAAATATTATTAGGAAGGAATTAAACTTACGCTTTTAAGCTAGACTGGGAAAATACAATTCCTACATTAATATGGAACATCACTTCGTCATTTCTCGTCAAAATTCTCACCGCACTCAACATCATACAGTCCATGTCTTTTATCTTTTAGTTACACCGCTACTTATTTTATACCCCGGAAATTAGAGCTATCGATAGGACGCAACACTAGTCTTATTGCACGTTAAATCTTACCATAATGAAAGTATTACAGAACGTTAATTTAAATAACACACACACAAAACGCATAATGGCAATTCACACTATAAAATATCAAAAATTGAAGCAAACAGAAATAAACAGAGATCATTTTTACTACCCACTTGTCTTTTAAGAATCCCTGTGATTCAACTAAAAAGTAACATTATTTTATTGTACTGTTCTGAAATTTCTTTGTTGTTTTTTCTTGCCGGTTCAGTGTCAACCTCTTCATGTGACCGAGGTTAAAATTTACGAATTTTTTCTCAAAATACCCTTTATATTGCTTCAAAACGGGACGTTCAAATAACAAAGCTAACTAAATTTTAATGCAATTTGAATTAAAAATGACACATTTCTTAAGGGGGCATACAACTGTTAAACCTCGAAAATTTTCGATTTTATGAAAAAGAATAATTATTTCCCTGTCTTTTCTGAACAATTTTAAACAATCCGCGTTAAAAAAATTCCCATAATTATGAAAGTTATGAAGGAAAATGTATCAGCTCTTCAACGTAAACACTGAATATGGCCATATCTCTAAAGAGCTATATCTCAAAATGTGTTTTTTTTATATTGCGCGCACGATATCTCAAGAACTATTGAATATTTTTAAATAAAATGTTTACCGAATATGTATTTTGCTATGTTCACCAAATTGAATCACATTTTTGTACATATTTCTAAAAAGTAGTATTTTTGGGGGGTTAGAAAAGTTGAAATTTAACTATTTTTAACATTTTATTTTAAATTGGTATATAAAATAGAAATTAAATTTAAATGTTAATACATCGAGGTTCAGTTTCTTAAACAGTCTGTTTGGATTACTTACATACCCAAAATATTGTGTTTAGATAAATATTTTATCCGTAATCATGCGCGCAAGGTGAGTATCTCATTTTTTCTCCAAAACTTATGCCCATATTTATTACTCTCTCAAATAAAAACATACCAATGTAAAGATTTGAAAAAGTGTGTACTATAAGAGAAATAACAGGTATTTTTCTAGAAAAAAAGTGAGTTTGTGAATTGCATTTTTTCAGAGATATAATGTATCGAATTTGACAGTTTTCCACCGTTTTTCCGAGGTTTAAGAGTCGTATGTTCCCTTAAAGTATTCTCCTTTTTAATTGAAATCTTTATTTGTAATTTGACATTTCTCCGCATTCAACACCTTTCTCCCCATTTAAAATTTATTTTTTCGAGGTTTTGAAAAATTTTTATAATTCAAACTGAAATGAGGTATTGATATTTTCTATGTTACTTATTTTTGCACATTTCCTACATTTTACTTTTGTGTAATATATTCATTTACCCATTCGATTCAAATGAAAGTATTTCCCAGATTAACCAGTTGCTCTGTGTATGGAAACAGGATGACACGATATCCATCCCAACAAATATTATCTTTTTGGTTCGTTCCCTCCTTATCCAAGATTTGAACCAGCTGTTACAGACTACCAGAAGCAACGTATCAGATTGCATTTTCGAAGTTACTTAGTTCGTTCAAAACCATAACAATTCCGAAGAGTAATGTTTCTACTCTAAATGATGAGAAGGGGGAAATGTTATGCTGAAATGTAGGCAATAATATGATGTCGAAATGGTGTTTCGGAGTCCACAAACTACCTGGAATATTCTCCCTCGTCGTCTAAGAAGGAATTAAAGTGCAAATAGCTGAATTTAGATGATAGAATTTTAGATTAAGTGATCTGGTAAAAGATATAGAAAATTTCGCTGTCTTGGGGAATTAAGTGTTAACCCTGACTAGCTTCTTCGCGAAACATCTGCGTCTAGCATCATTTACGTGTAATTTTATCGGAGTTGTTACAATAGTAAATTTTTATAATTTCCACTTGGTTTCCCTTCGAACGTTTATGTTTTTATGTTTATTAGTAGTTAGCTTCAAAAAGGACACAAATCTAATCAAGAGCATTTTTGGGATGAACATCGTCATTTTGAACTGTGATCAGATCAGAATGGTGGTCAGCACCCAACTCTTAAAACTAGCACGCCAAACTAACTGTTGCACAACTTTTGGTCTATAATAATTCGATTGATACTCCAAACTCCGATTCTATATTATTCTATACTATGTTAAATTATGTTCTAAATTCAGTTGTGTGTTCTATATTATTTTTAATCTTCCTCACACGCTTCCCCTTACGCCTGTTGGATAAGTGGTGCCGGTGAGGATTAAATGAACGAAAAACGCCACACCAACGTGAAGGTGTTTGACAACGACGCCACGGCAAAATTAACGTACACCAGACGCATACTATTTGGACATTCTGTAGGATAGGGTCTCGAACCCGCTTTTATCGACTTACAAAAACAGGATAAAACGCCATAAGCAAATGAAATATACTTTGTGATCCTTTTATATCTGAACCTATACATCTGAGATTTTCTTTGGTTCTAAGGTCTTGATGTCTTTTTGTTGTCCAAATAAACATATTAAAGGGTTACCACGTCTATTCCCATAAGATTTCATTTAGTAGGTCTTTCAACCCGCGATATGCATAAAAATTCCAGTATGTAAGTACTTGCCAAATAGCGCAATGATATTTTAGTCACTTTAAAGTCTCTTTTACGGAATTTCTCAAACCTAATTACATTTTCTAAATCGCTATCATTTTAGCAACTTTTTAACCCGTTAACTGCTTAGCCCGAGTTTACTCGTGCATCAATTGTTTTTCACTTTTACACATAATAGTCTGCAATTACGTCATTCGTAGACGTTATAAATCGATACAAAAAATGAAGATTAACTCATTAAGATCTCAAGTGTTCTATGGTCTCTTAATTGAATCAATTCAACAACAGATTTCCAAAACAGAAAGTGTCATCTAAAGTAGAGAAACTAAAATAGTTATGAGGTTAATATTATATATCCAAAAATATAACCTAATGACCATGCTCATTATCTGTAACGTAAGTATTTTGTCGCTTTGTGATTTGGAGCAAGGACCTATTCATATTCTAGCCAGGTTGAGAGAATCTTCAGAATCTTCGTTTTTAACTAACGTAAAACATTCTTTTTCCTTGCTGCAAATTGTCAGAATTCTTTTTTCCTGCGGGAAATCTCTCGTGCTACTCGTTAGCATTCTAAAATACCATCTGAAATTTTCTTGGAACAACAACTTCTTTCCAAAGATAACAGCTCATGCAAGGCTAAAAATTCGCTTGGAATTTGATGCCAAGTTAGCTCGAAATTTAATTTCTTCGTTGTGTTTAAAAACTAATTTGTTCTTACTATTTAGCATTCTTTATCTTTTCTTTGCTTCATATTTTCAAAATTCATTTTTCTTGAGTATTTTTTTCGCTTTATTCGTTAACATGCAAACATATCGTCTGAAATCTTCTTCGAACAACTTTTCTTTCCGACGACAACTGCTTTACTATAATTCATACAATTCTTAAAAATTCGCTTGGAATTCAATGCCAAGTTAGCTTAGAATTTAATGCCAAGTTAGTTTGAAATTTAATGACTTCATTGCGTTGAAAAACTAATTAGTTCTTACTAAGATTTATGAAAATGGGGAAAACGCTTCAGTTTTGTCTTTTTAGTTTTATGTTGTTGCAAAAAGAAAGTTTGTGCAACAGACATAGCTGCATCTCAAGACGAAATATACACAACTGTTTTTTGAAAACGTAATTTTAACAGCGCGAGAGTTAAAAAAGCAGGCGGTAACGAAATCATCTAGCGTAAACTACTTTGATTATACTTCCAGGAATTATAATTGGAATTTTTTTCGGCGGAAAGTATGCCGTATATTTGCTTGCTTCTTAGATCTCAATGGGTTTTTTTTAAATTATATCATGCATAGCTCAGGCTTCCATAGCTTACGCACAATTATTTTTAAAGACAGATTATAAATCTATTCACCCTTTAAAGATACATTTTTTCTAGTAGTGATATTATAAAAGAACTTTGGGATCGAGATTAATTTAAGAAAATTAATTTAGCTTATTGGATGTCATCGATTTTTGTTAATTAATTTTATTAATTATTAATTAATTAACAAAGCAAGACACTTCATTATGGTTCGAGAACAGAAAGCGGAGC
>BGPR01000282.1:709348-724414 GCA_013235015.1 Araneus ventricosus
TTTTTCTAAACCAGAAACGAATATTTCTGAATGTATTTTCACATCTTCTTGGAACATGTCTTCCAATCTTTATATCAGATATTTTAAAAAGGCAGAAATATTCGTTATTGGCTGCGAAAAATTAAGTATTTCTTTTCTCTTTGAAATTTCAAAAAATTGAGATATGTGGTGTTGCATGTTAAGATACGATATCCTGATATGGTTTCTTTTTTCCACAAGCTAAAATTCGATCATATATTATGTTGTATCTTATATGATGTATTTTACAGAACTTTTTGGGGAGATTCCTCACAAAAAATATTTCTTCCTAAGCAATTAGTGATTTTTTGAGAATCTGGATTTTTCATAAATGAATTATTGACGGTCTCGTGTATTTCACAATTTTTACTAATAATCTTCTTTTATTTTTATCGATCGTTCTAGCAAACCTATTAACTTTCTGAATTATCTTCACAAAATTTTTCAATTTCACCAACCTCAACATCGACTTTGAAATTTTAAACAACACAATTTATATTGATATATTTTTTATTATTAACTTGCACTTTTATATCTGTGCAAAGTTACGCACTTGTTTGTACGAAAAATAATTTCAAATTTGTATTTTCAACAAAATCTAAAACCATCTAACATATCAAGCCACTCTAGTACCATATGAATAATTTATAAGAATTGTGACGCCATGTATTTTTATGACCTTCTAACGTTAAGTAAAAGTCACTCAACCAGACTTTCTAAACGTGTAAAAGACAAGTTAAAGCTACTGTCAATCCTATAAGTTTTATTATAAATTCTTTATGCTTCTTTTGAAAGCAGTTTCAGATTTTCAGACGATTCTTCATAAACTGATAAAAATTCCAAAAATGTCAGAAGAGATATATAAATTTGGCTTCGCCTTTCAAAATGTTTGCTAAAGATTCATTTATTATTCTTTTCTTCTCTATTTCTCTTTTTTAATCAAATGTGCATTCAATAAATCATCTTAGCGTCTATTTTAGTTTTAAATAAATGTGCGTAGTATAAAGCATCCGTTGATTGAAATTTCTGTTGCGTATAAAATAAAAATTCTATTTCGAATGTAAAATTTTATCCGATATTTTGATAAACAGTGCTGCTGAGAAAAGTATCAGTTTTTTTTTGTTCATTCATGTACAATGCACATATCTTTAGATTTGTGGTAAAAATTATTTTATCCTGTAGACATGTTTTTCATCTAACGAATAGTAAAACAAAAAAACGGAATTGCACTTTTTAAACGCAAATTCTAATAAAGAAATTCAGATTGTTTATTCGAGTAATATTCTGGTGGATATGTTCGTTTAATAGTTTATGTCAGTTTTGTGCAATTGTGAAATCTTTTTTCAATATTTCAGTGAATGGCTCACAAGAATTGTTTCTTTTATTTGTTTAACAATTTTCTGTTTTGTTTATTTTGGATTCACAGACAGTTTTCGGGCAATCCTCTGATTTAATCAATCGGTAAGTCTATTTGGATACTGTATCAAGCGCCAAGAACGCACCAGTTCTTTCTTTAGTACATAAAGCGTTGTATTCTGTGTTCTTTCAGTTCGTTTAATTCGTTTTATTTCAGGGGACACACGAGTGTTAAACCTCGAAAATTTTCGATTTTATGAAAAAGAATTATAATATTCCCCAGTCTTTTCTGAACAATTTAAAACATCCCGTGTCAAAAAATTCCCTTAGTTATGAAAGTTATGAAGGAAAATGTATTAGGTGTTCAACGTAAACATTAAAAAACTCAATATTTTTAAAGCGCTATGTTTCAAAATGTGATTTTTGATATTGAGCGCACAATATCTCAATAACTATTGAATATTTTTACATAAAATTTTTACTGAATATGTATTGTGCTATGTTCTACAAATTGAACCACACTTTTTGTACATATTTTCTCCAAAGACGTTGAAAGCTGAAATTTTAACTATTTTTAACATTTTATTTTAAATTGGTATATAAAATAGAAATTAAATTTAAATGTTAATAAATTGTGGTTCAATTTCTTAAACAGACTGTTTGAATTACTTAGATAACTAAAATATTGGGTTTAGACCAATATTTTATTCGTAATCATACGCGCAAAATGATTGTCTCTTTCTTTCTCCAAAAATTATCCCATATTTATTATTCTCTCAAATAAATACATACCAATATAAAAGTTAGAAAAAGTGTGTATTATAAGAGAAAGAAGAGATATTTTTCTAGAAAAAAAGTCAGTTTGTGAATTGCATTGTTCAGAGATATAATGTATCGAATTTGACAGTTTCCCCCCATTTTTTCGAGGTTTAAGAGTCGAGGTTTAAGAGAGAGAGAGGTAAGATGTCGCCTTAAAACGGCTAAATTTCAAATGGAACGATTGTAATTAACTTACTGGTCTGTTTAGAAATTAAACCGCCCATGATTATCTAAATCGTTTGCTTAAAAATTAAACCGCCAAAGAAACCTTAGAAGTCTCCAAAAAGAGCGATAACGACTAATAATTGCAACCTTCCACAAATGAGGCTCTTATTTTAAGTGAACGTTGAGAGATACAGCAATAGGAACATTAAATTTAATATTTTAAAAGTGTCTTTAGCTCATAACATTTAAAACTCTACTTTAAACATTAATTAGTATCTTCAAACAAAATGTTGAAATTTTGAAGATTCCCATCGACGAAGTATTACACCGGAAGTCGATCGGTATAGCGGAAGTTCTACAACACCCCAAAGAAACAAAAAAGAAATTCGTCCATAGCGTTTTCAAAGTAACTGTGAGTTTTAATTAACCTACAACTTTGAACGAAAGTAACTTTTAGTCGTTGCAGACAGTCCTACAAACATTTTTGTTAAGAAGAAAATGTAAAAGGAATTGAATGAATAATGCTTCCTAAATGAGAACCATCAAAGATAATAGAATGGCCCAGCCTAATCAAAAACCTGCCTAGTAAGCTTGCCCTTGAAAAATCTTAAAAATAACCAAAAGTTTCAGATTTACTTAATCGGATCTTCAGATTTAATTATCTCTAGATAACTTAAGTCGCTTTTTGCTTTTTCGTATACGAAGTACACAAAGAGAAAGTATTGTAATCGTCAAAAAATTTTGAACTCGAGATTTAGATGAATCTCCATGTTTTAGACCACCCTGAGTCCGAAAAACTCAATTTTAGAATTATGTCTGTCTTTGAACACGATAACTCAAAAACTATTAGAGATAGAGGGATGAAATTTGGTATGTGATCTTTATACATGAGTGTTGTAGGTTTCTATTAAATTTTGGACAAATTCCGTCCACGGGAAGTCTGTCTGTTTGTCCATGTCCTTCTGAACACGATAACTCAAAATCTTAAACAGCTAGAACGACAAAATTTAGTACATAGTTTTATCATCTGGAATGTAGATTTGTATGAAATATGTAACAAAATCTGTCAACGCGTTGATTGTCTGTTGTTCTGTATAATCACATGCTCCTGAACGCCATAACACCTAAATGCAACGACTTAGATAAATGAAATTTAGTATGTGGTCTTCTAACCCTAATTGTAGATCTGTGTCCAATTTTCATTTCAATCGGTTAAAAAAAAAATTTCAATTTGCATATTTGATTTCCTTTATCTTACAATAAAGCAAAGGCCTTATTACGTAACGGCGCGGGTTTCTATATTTTACTTCCGTCTTTTGCTTTGTTGCTCGAGGGAAACTCGTAGTAAGCCGTTTGCCTTATTTCTTTCTCCACCTGTGTTAGGGACGCTAGGCGCGTTTTACTGCCGTTCACTTATTTTTTTCTCCACATGTGTTAGGAAGCATACGAGAAAGTTTATAAGAGACCACTCGCGCTGGTTTAAATGTTGAAGACCACTTCCGTTGAAATAGTGTTGAATTTTCTCAGAACAGAACACCACTCTTTGCCTCTGTGCCCAGAATCATGCATTGAGATCTCTGATCAGTTGGTTGGGTAAGGAGTGGAAAAAGCAAACGTTATGAAGGATTCGAATTGGCTTACAAATCCATCCATAACAAAAATGGGGTAATACAGCGTGAAAAATATCATTGAGAATTAAAAAATAGACATAGTTAAAAAGAAAAAAAATTACAAAAAATATATACATGGAATAATAAAAACTGCAAATAATATGCAAACAAAAAAAACACAAAAAAGAATAGGATAAAAATCAATTTTTAGGAATCAATTTCAATCTTCGGCTGAATATGACATTTTGAAAATAGTGGAATTGACGTTGAACAATTTCCCTTTATACCCCCTCTCATTGCACGCATTCGGAACGACATCTAGTGTGTCTCCCAGACATTATTTAAGCTCAAAGTTGCATGAAAATTGAAACTCACATTGCAAATACAGACTTCAGTCGTTAGTATAATTGTGGTAATTGGCTCAAATAGCTTTTGATTTGAATTCTATGATTTTTAAAATTAGGAATGTAATTTTTTGAATGAAACAAGTAGACTACAAAATGTATTGGCATCAGTCCAAATAGTTTTAAATTTGTATATATTGAAACACAATTTAAGAAATCAATTTAATTTATTGTCAAAATAAAAGTAAAGAGAAAACAAAAACGCTCACACTCTAGCTTGAAAGAAAGAGAGAATAATAATAATATAGATGATTTTTGGATTCCGAAACTCAGTATTCGAAAGAACTAAAGCACTCGCTTAAAAAACACATAGAAGCTTCTGGAACTTTCTATAACGGATAATTTTATGCAACATTGTCAATAAATCTTTAATAGCTTAAAGAAAACTAATTAAATAATGAAGAAAACTTTGCTCCAACTGCATCTAAATTTGGAATTTTAAAGTAAGCAGAGGAAGAAAGTGGAGAATTTTTTGTTTTTAATCGTGTCAATATTATAATTTTAACTTAAATTCTGGTCAATTACTGGTACAAATATTTTTAACCTACTTTTTGCTTTTAAACTGAAATAGCATTATGAGGAATTGGAAGACCGTCTAACCATATCCACACCGCTTCACTGTCAATCCTCCCAATATATTGTGAGGACTAGTGTGTACTATTGCGAATGTGTAAATATGGCGTCCCTGCTATGTTAATCTTATGGAAAGAAAAAGGGATTTACAGGGATTCATATTGGATGGAAGCCAGTGCCCTCTGACTTTGGCGACAAACTTGGCGACTTTAGCGGCAAAACGAAGGTATCGAATATGCAAGAATTATTGCTCTATCTCTATTATGAACGAAGGTATGAAGAATCTTCTGGAATATTCAAAATGGCCTCACGTCCTGTCGGAAAACTGTAAATACCCAGAGGTGTTGGAACGAGGGAATGAATTAAGAATTTCTTTGGAGTTTTGTATGCAGTACGAGCTGGTGAGCTGAGTGCTATTGAAAGTGCTGTTATTGTTATTATTAGTGATATGCAGTCTCTGTGTGTTGCTAGTTTGCTTTCACCGTATATCCATCAAACAATTTTCTTAGCAGTATAGTATTAGCGTGTTTAGTAGTTCGTGGGATTGACGGTACATGATTCAGATGAGGTCACTGGTCTATTCAATACGGTTATTTCCTGACCAAAATGTAGAATTCTTATCAAAGATTTTACAGAACTTATCTGTGGAAGAGAAGAATTTGAGCTATTGCAGTAGAAGAAAGGGAAATAAAGTGTTAATACTTATTCTTGAAAGGTCAATCGATGAATTTCTTTTGTGACAGAAGAGATCGATAAGTGCGCAAAAACCTTTTGCATTATTCATGAAAAATCGTTTTTCGAATGATAAATAATCTTTATATCATATCTTTTTTATGCATAAGAAGAAAATCATTCATGTACTTTCAATTCAAAAAGGATACTTTGTTACATGATATTTCAATACCACGGATATTCAAACTGTATTCTTATAGGCATCGTTTATGATAAGATTCTTATTTCGAAAGTACTTATGAATTTTTTTCTAGTATTCTATATTTTTTCAATTCCTGACGATTTAAAGATTTTAGATGAGGAAAAACAATATACTCTTCAGAGTTTAATGTAGATTTATTTATGAATAATAAGTCGCTACGACAGATATCTGAGCAATATCATTAATGCAAAATTTATCATATGTGTTTTATTAATAACCATCTTCATCTTTCCTTTCACAGATTCAGAAATATTTTTAATCTCTTGTTCAAACAAACTATGAATTGAAGGTAAAAGATGAGAAGTGTTTTATCTTAACATTCTCTAAGAAACGAAAAAGGAAGCAGACATGTAGTGATATATGACTTTGAAATTAATGACATAAAAACAAAAAGACATTTACAATGAAATGTCTAAATCATTTTGTATCTCACATTTGTTATAAAGTTGAACCTCGTGAATCTGAACCCCAGCAATCCAAAATTTCGGATAATCGGAACTTTTTTTTAAATTTTCTGAAACTTTTTTATTAAAAGATGGAGGGAAAATAACAATTACGAATCAGAACAAAGAAAATTATTCCTATCTTAAAAGAAACATTTGAATTGGTATTTATGAGTGAATACAGCACCTTAACCAGTAGAAACAAAATAGGTTATCTTCTTTTTGGCGTAAGGAATTAAACCTACTCGACGATGCGAATTGCAATTAGCTCTTTCCGTACTCTTTTCACAGAGTAACCGAAGTCAATACTCTACTACATTTGATATATCAAAAGTATTTTACCGAAATTTCCGGATAACCCAAATTTCCCTTAATCCGAACAGAGCCCAGCCCAAACTAATTCGGATTTGCGAGGTTCTACTATGTACTAGCTCTGTCCGTACTCTTTTCACAGAGTAACCGAAGTCAATACTCTATTACATTTGATATATCAAGAGTATTTTACCAATTTTTCCGGATAATCCGAATTTCTCGTAATCCGAACAGAGATCAGCCCCAGTGAGTTCGGATTCGCGAGGTTCTATTGTGTACTTGTAGTATATCAAATCAGTCACTGAAATTCATATTACTTTAGATGCATTAAATTCAAAGAAATGCTGAGTTTGGAGAATGTTTCACTATGCATTGAATATTATGTGATTACAGTAACGGTAACCTTTTTTGTCCGGGGCAGATTAATATTGAAGTTTAAATATATCACTTAAAACTATATTCGTTTAAGATTCCAGTAATCGACGCGTTTCACTACTGTGTGCAATTATTGATTGATTACCACATATAATTTCGAAATTATCATTTATTTTTAGAAAATTTGTTATCATAACTCAATCTTCCGAAACTAACTTCATGCGACTGTAAATCTTTTCAAAATGGTGTCAAAGGCTATATATTTCAATAAAATTTAATACCCAAAGAACATAAAAAATAAACCTATGAAGATATTCTAGAAGCTAAAAATCAGATTTCTGTATTCACTTCAAAAGATACCGAATTACACGTTGCGAGAAAGATGAAGAATACTCCATGATTAATTGCATTTCGGCTATCTTTCAAAGATTCTTTTTGAACCATTTATCTCCATCATTTTGTTTGCTCTTATCTTTCGGAATAAATATTCTTTTGAATAAATTCTAGACAATTCACTTTGAAGATGGAAGTCATTGAAAACAGCTGTGGAAAAATTTTCGTTGCCATGAATCTTTATTGAATAAAACGGAGTTTATATTTCCATCTTTTATCTCCGAATAAAACGCAGGTGAAGCAAACCAAGTTCTAATAATTGAATCAACCGATTTCTGTTAAAGAAAACTTTTTTGATATAGTATTATATTAGAGAGGTTTTCAAACTTTTGAAAGAGAATGGCATTATTTTTTTAATTCAAAAAAGTAAATTCTTTTTTCTTATTTTTTAGTGTCTGAAATTATTCCAAAATGCTTTTATTTTAATGAAATATTGTTGAAAAACTAATTTCGGCGAAATATGTCGTTATTTAACAAGCAAACTTCTCATGACAAGATATAATAAATCTTAATTTTTGGCAGGCAATATGTTTCCAAGAACAAATTGCTTTGCAAAATTTTCTTGGTCTGAAAATGTGTTATGCTATAATCCCTGCTTGAATCAAATAAAATAAGGTAAAAATATTTAAAGATATTTCAAGGAACATTTCAAAGCAATTAAAAATAATGATAATATGTAATAACTACAATGGTTATTGATATTCTCTGTTAACTAATCTGTTGCACAGATACAATATATATATATATATATATATATATATATATATATATATATATATATCTGCTATCTATAAAATCTATATTTATGAAATTCTAAATAAGTTCAAATCTATTCATAAATATTTTCTTTTCATAATGCGACTTGCCTTATTTGTTTTTATAATTTTTGTTTATTTCAATTATGAAATTTTGGTTTTAAAGAAATTTTATTCTAAACATTTGTCGTGAGATTTCGTATCATTTGAAATACATCAATATCGTAACAAAAACATTTACATCATTTAGCACTTATTTACAAACATCAAATCATACCAATAGGACTCATTACTTCGATACAATTTCGAACGTAATTCACTGCATGAAGAATTTTCAAAGCTGATGAGTTATCATATATTGTTATTAATGTGAATTTGGGCTACTTATGTGTTTTGTTTATAATTTGTTTGTTTTGTTATATGGTAATGTAGAACTTCCGGTAAGCCGAGCGACTTCCGGTGTAATGCTTCCTTAATGGAAATCTCCCAAATGTCAGCACTGTTTGAAGATGTTAATTAATGCTTTAAGTAGAGTTTTTTAATGCTATGGCTTAAGCATACTTTGAAAATATTGAATTTGGTGTTCCTATTGCTGTAATTTTTAATGTTTACTTAAAAGAAGTGCCTCCCCAGATAGCAATTTTAGTTTGCAGCAGACTTGCACTGCAAATCTGCAAGATTGCTACAAATTTGACACGACAAGAGTGCAAGTGTGAAATAAGCTTGCAGCAAGTTCACGCAAGCTTCGAAGTCACCATGGGACGAATTTGCAACAAGCTTGCGTTGCAAACTCATTGCAAATTATAGCAAAAACAGAGTACGAACACAACCCGGGATAGAACTCGCGTTCTGCCGGTTTCGAAACAGACATGCTAACCATTCGGCCAGTTAAACTCTGAAGAGGAGAAGATAGATTTCGCTTATACATCGTTCGATTCGATTCGTATACGATTTATTTTAAACTATTTTCTTGGTTTCATTAATTTTTTGAGTTGAGAATATGATTTGAAGTCAAAGAGAGAGCGATTTTCGCTAACAACTACTTTCTGCTAGTAGAATAAATTATGAAATTAGAGTTCAAAAGTAATTACTTTAAAATGGGACAAAATGTATAAGTTATTATTTTTCAACAAACATTGTATTTTTTTCGGTTTAATTTTGTTTATAAACGTTAAAACTTCAACATTAAGAAAAAGGCGATATAGTTTATTTTTAAAGCGCGAGTGTTATATTTAGTAAAAAGATGGAAAATGTTTCAAAATTTTTTTTAATAAAAAAGTTAGTTTTTTTACCAATTATCATTGATTTATTGAATTAATAAAAAGAAGGACGGTCTAGGAGATGCTATTAAAAAGTGGATGATTTTTTAAAACAGAGACAAAGATAATTATCTCTTTGTGCTAAGCTTGTTTTGCAAGAGGTTTGTCACGGCGAACTTGCAGCAAGTTTGATTTGCAAGGGAGGTGGCGCTATTTGTCACGTCGAACTTGCTACAAGTTCGCTTCAAGTTTGACGCGTCAAATTTTGCCATGACAAGGGAATATCAAGTCAAAATCAAACTTGCTGCAAACTTACGTGCTATCTGTGTCATGTTGTGGAAAGACTGCCATGATTGTTCGTTATCCCATTTTTGGGGGGGAGACTTCGAAAGCTTGTTGGCGATTATTTTTTTAATCAAACGATAAACGCTGACAGTTAATCTTTTAACCAAACTACTTCGCCAATTACAATCGTTCCTTTGGAATGTAGCCGTTTTAGATAAAAGGAATTGAACAAATTCAAAGAATACTTAATTTAACTTTTGTGTACTAAAGAAAGAACCGATTCGAACTTGGCGCTTGATGCAGAATCCAAATGGATTTGGAGATTACTTAAATCGGAGGGTTATCGGAAATCGTCTGGTGTATCCAAAATAAACAAAACAAAAACCTCGTCCATAAAGCTTTTTTTTTATTTCAATATTTTCTATTTTTTATAAACTATCAAATAAATTTTTAACATGTTCTTTCCTGTACAGGATGAAATACATATTTGACAAAATCATATAATATTTTAATATACTTCTTTATTTAATTTGCAACGAGTGTTTAAACACTTTAGCTACAACATTTACAATCTCAACACCATCCAAAACTTTGCTTTTCAAGAAACTAAATCATCAACAGTTTGCATAAAGTAAACGACATGTTTATAGTTGTTTGGGTTGATAAGTAATTGGAGTAAGCCTCCAACTAATTAAGAACATGTTCAAGAAATATAAAACCGAGAACGTTTCTTCAATATTATATCTGAAATTTCCTTATGGAAGAACCCTTTTACTCAAGAAAAGTTCTTCCCCGAGCAAAAATATCAAAAGGCCAGTAAAAAAAGTGAAAGCAGAAAAGAGCTCTTCAACTCCGTAAATATTTGCGGATAATGTCAAAGATACCCCGTAGCGATTATTAATGACAAAAGAATTATTACGCGGAGAAAAAGAGATTATAATGAACTAAAGAGTCAGTTCTTTTAATTACTTTGATAATTAAATCGCAAATGAATTTTTAATTCTGTCCACCAGTTTTATTTTTTAGTTCTGCCTTATGTTTCTTTACTTAGAACTGCTTCGAGATCGTTTGCGTAAATATTCCATTTTTTGCGCTTTTATTTCTACATATTAATGGCTGCATTTTATGACGTCTTTAAGCCTGTATCAACATAAGGTTACTTTCCCGTTCTAAATTATTCAGTTAACGCTTAATTAATGAAGGAATAAAATATAAAGTTTTATTCTTTAGGCAATGAAAAGTTAAGTAGTCATTCACTGCTTTCATGTGAATTACTCTTTATTATTCCAAAATTTGTTTTATTTTATCCATAATTATTTAATTTTTGTCAATGTTATAAATTAATATCAGGGGTATATTGTAATTCTTTTCAATAATTGGTAATAATTATTTCAAATTCTTATTCTTTAACATAGTAATCATATTTTCTTTTAATTTTTATGAATCCACGATGATTAAAACCCACTTTTTTCTGATTTTTTTTCTAAAAACTCTAACATAGAATTATTTCCGAGTTTAAAATTTCCTATTCCTAAGGTGACCAACTTTTTAAGTTCTGTTCCTCCCTTGTGAAAAGTGTCCTCCTTTTTCGATATTTTAAGACTAATCTGTAAGTCTCCGCATTCGATCGAAGATAATCGGGTTTTTTCAATTGCTAAGGAATTTTAGACAAGTGAGAAAACGAGATTCAATGTTGATACTCTAGTCGGAGTATTGACTATAAAATTCAATATGAAGGATATTTTTTTCAGATAATTCCCATACAGTGATCTCTCACTTATGCGCAGGGGACAGCGAAAGAAACGCGCAGAAGTGAAAAACCACAAAAGGGAGCTTAAAAGTGAAACATCAATACAGTGTACATATATTTTTAATTCATACTTTGTATATACTACTGAAAATGTAAATAAGATGTTTCAAAACGCAAATACGTGCACGACTTCCGTTAATTATTTTTTTAAAAAACACAAAGAAAATGGAAATGCTCCCGATTTTTTAAAATCGCTCTCATTATCGATTGTGGGACATTAAAATGCTCCGCTAAAATTTTTTTCGAGGTGCAAAGATTTTTCTCGAATTTTTTAATAACATCCATTTTTTTAAGGCGACAATTTCGTTCTTTTTGCCATTTTAAAAAGCCATCTAACCATAACCGAAACTCCAACGATGGTTCTTTCGTTAGCGATCAATGCCACGTGGTACGTAAAATACTAACCTCTCTAATTGGCTGCTGTATAAATGAGACTTTTACTGACGTCAATCACAAGAACCCCCTCGTACACCCCTGTGTATAAGTTAGAGGAATGTGTTAATGGAATCTGAAGAATAGAGGAAGGGCGAGGGAATTCATTTCTAGAAGCAGAAAAAAAAGGGTTTTTGTTCTGCTTTCTTGTTCTGCTGGGGAAAAAAACTGTTTGAGCTAAGAAAATTTTTGCGACGCGCGTAAGTGAGAGGTGCTTTTTTAGTGCGGCGCATAAATGAATAAGAGTTATCATTGTTTTCCTATATCCCTGGCCGGGACCGCGAAAAAAACGCGCATAAGAGAGAGCGCGTATACGTGAGAGGCCACTGTACATTGTTAAAAGACGATACATTGACAAAAAATATTCATTCAATTGAAAAGTACACATTTAAATAATAATAATAAATAAGCAATGCACATCACCACACAACAAGCGTAATAACAATTTAAAATGTTACAAATCTTTTTATTATGCATTTATCATATTATGGTGTATACTGCATCGTTGTTGTAAATAAATAAAATGTTTATTTTATTTATGGTATTTTTTTCTTCGATTTTTTATGTCCTCCCTTTCATTGTAAAATGTTGGTCACCTTACTATTCCATATTTTGAAGCAGTAGTACTAATGATATCGATCTTTTGGTTTTATCATGGTTATTAATAATCCTTTTGAAATCAAATAAATTGCATTTTTTATTCAAAGCAAAGTGATAGATAATTCAAAACTATTGTATAATTAACTAAAAGAATAATAATGATAATTCACTAAATTCCTATTGTCTCTTGCTTTCTTACTTGGATAGCGCCATCTCAGTTAATGTTCCTTAAACATCGATAGACAATCGAACCTAAATCGATAGTTTTCGGACCTATCGTCTGAAACAATCGATAGTTTTAAACTATCCATACTTTCGGTAGTATCGATAGTTTTATCCCGGCCAATACTATCGATAGGAGCATTTTCAGTCGTTAGTTTTAAAACTATCGATAGTTTCAAAATTATCGACTGGAACTATCGATAGTTTCAAAACAATCGACTGGAACTATCGATAGAATCGCCGGGAAGAAACTATCGATACTATGGATAGTATCGATAGTTTTGAAACTATGGATATTATCGATAGTTTTCCCAAACTATCGACTGCACTATCGATAGTTGACCTATCGATGTTTAAGGAACACTAATCTCAGTGAGCATAGATCTCATACATGACAGTCGTGCGCACATATAAATTTTGATATATGATATATCCTAGGAATCCTTTGATATATCCTAGGAATTATTCATGAGTTCTGATCATGAACTCATGAATAATTCCAGCGCATCGACAGATCGCTAAATATTCCATAATTAGCATTATATGAAATCATTCTCTCGCTACATTGCTGGAATATTTCGATATACAAAATTGCTGTACCTTGTCTTGTAATTTATGGATCCTTATTTTGACGTGATAACATCTTTCCGCTCGTTACAATGAGAGTCGGTCGAACTTTCTTGTGTGACAAAAGACCGTCAGATTTGAATCGCTAATAACTACGAGACCAATAATGCGAAAAGAATGGTTGACCCCACAACGGATAGATCATATCTGTAAGAGTTTGTCGCATAGTATTTGTTTTGCCTGTGATGCCATCGTACCAGAGTAGGCGCATGCGCGTGAATGTTTTGAATTAGCTTTATGTAAGGTTATAAATAAGTGTAGCGTGGAAACGCGTTCAGCTAGAAGGTTGATTCTGGTGACATTTTAGAGAGCTTGAGAAGTATTACTAGCTCTCAAAAGTGAGACAGTAAAAATATTTATTAGAATATAAGTAAAAATCGGTATTGAATGGAAAATTTCAAACTCCGCATGTGTTTTGATTATAACATGCAAAGGTTTCTTTCGAATTGTACGAAACTTACAGAATACTTGACAATGCGTAAAAGAAACATTGTATCAAAATTTGAATTCAAAAATATGAATATTACGGGTAATATGAGCATTTGTAGCAAATAATGTTTTACTGCGCATACGCGAAATGTAATTCTATATACTGTCAACAGACAGCGCCATCAGAAGCTACTCTAAATAAAAACATAAGAAAGGCGCAGTTCGGGTCCGCGCCGTAGATTTTTCGTGAAAACGTCGGGATAAAATCATAAAACGAGTATTGCGTATTAATATGTAATTTAATTATCGATATCTTTAATACAATATTTACACAGAGTAGTATAATGGTTACAGAATTGATAAATCACAAGCTACCACAGTCCCTTGCTACATGCGATAAACTTGTGATTTATCTATTCTGTAACCATTATACTACTCTGTGTAAATATTGTATTAAAGATATCGATAATTAAATTACATATTAATACGCAATACTCGTTTTATGATTTTATCCCGACGTTTTCACGAAAAATCTACGGCGTGGACCCGATCTGCGCCTTTCTTGTGTTTTTTTACGCACTTTTATTTAAATTGGCTTCTTTCATATTTGTAAAGATGAAATTATGTAATCGTTTTCTCACTTACTTTTGTACGAGTTTGAAGTTTGAAATTTTGTCCGCTTATGCATCATCGATAAAAGAACTCCATTATCAGTTAATCGATTAATTTGACTAAATTTAGATTTTTAACCAGTTGTTACGGCTTTGCACGGCCTAACTTCTCATAATATTTGTTACGCCCTCTAGCCGTGTTTTTTGTGTGTGTGTTTCATATCTTCAGAAACAGTGTGAACCTGACTGTTATCAGCGCGTGTTGTGTGAGGTTCTTCTGAACTATGAGTTTGCGTTGGTCACAGAGATTTTTGTCCGCTAATGCATTCTCGATAACAGAGCTTCATTATCAGTTAATCGATTAATTTGACTAAATTTAGATTTCAAACCAGTTATTACGGCCTCACACCTCATAATATTTGTTACGCCGTCTAGCTGTGTTTTTTGTGTGTATGCTTTGTATCTTCACAATCAGTGTGAATCTGACTGTTATCAGCGTGTGTTGTGTGAGGTTCTTCTGAACTATAAGTTTGCGTTGGTCAGAGAGATTTTTGTCCGCTAATGCATTCTCGATAACAAAACTTTATAATCAGTTAATCGATTAATTTGACTAAATTTAGATTTCAAACCAGTT
>BGPR01000282.1:724424-738676 GCA_013235015.1 Araneus ventricosus
TTGTTACGCCGTCTAGCTGTGTTTTTTGTGTGTGTGTTTTGTATCTTCACAATCAGTGTGAACCTGACTGTTATCAGCGTGTGTTGTGTGAGGCTCTTCTGAACTATGAGTTTGCGTTGGTCACAGATATTTTATATTTACCCTTAACAATTTTAAGTATACAATCCATTGCCTCGTCTTTGAGTTTTGGTCAGTGACGACCACGTCACCTTTCGCACTCCGTAACACTAGGCACGTAGGGATTTCAGCGGAAATTGAATTCAAGGTTGCATAATATTTATAAAATTTAATTCTGAACTAATAACTAAAAAGTAGGAATTAATTAATATAAAAAATCCACTTTTAATACGCTAATAAAAGTGTGTTCTTAAAAATTGTTTATTTGGAATTTAATAATTAATTTGAAATTCTAATAGTAAAGCTTTATATAGTTCTTATAGACACGTATGCTTTGAAGTCCTATCCATATTGGATAGGATGCTATGCCGTTCTGCCAACTGTACAGGCTTTCTTGTGTTTGACTTTGTGGGTTTTATCAATGAAGATTTATTTTTTTATTTAAAGTAAAGCACGCTACAGAGAAAACTCCGTTTACAGAGTGCTATAAACAACAAACACACAAAGAACAAAAGAAACAACGAGTAAATAAAACAAATGCGCTAGAAAATAAAAAGTTGAACACAGAGAATACACAAAGTCATAAAAGTTTGCAAACGCGTTTATAACTGAAAACGAAAACACATAATCACAAAAACATTAAAACATACTATGATTCTAAATGTCGTATTTTTTTTTTAAAAAATTAAAAGACCATTTCCAAAAGGCAAGGGTTAAAAAGTCAAAACACGCAAGCACCGAATCCTCTAAAAACACACCAGGAGTTTAAAGGTTAAAGACGTAAATACACACTTGAGATCAAAATAAATTGCAACACGGCGCCAAAAACAGAGTACAAAAATTAAAACCTATCAAAAACATTAAAAAAATGGTCGATTACTTAAGAACACGGAAAATCAAAACGCATAAAAATCTAAAAAGTTGTAAAAAGACAAATTAAAACACACCATGTATTTAAAAGCTGCAGACATTTCGATTTAAAAGCACCAAAAGACGTATTAAATATGTCAAGTTAATCAGAGAACGTGTTAAAAATTTTATAAAATTTATATAACGAGAACCTGTTTATATATGTAAATTTTCAAACTAAGATCACTAACAGTCCCTTCACCCATCCAAACTAATGTGGTTTATTAACATTTGTCACGTCTGAAAGATCTTTGACTCAATTTTCTCCCACATAGATAAATTTCCATATTATTTAAAATGCTTGTTTTCTACCCATTAACTAAATACTGCGTACTGTTGAATTATAGCTTTATTTGGTTAATTAATAATGTTATAATATCACTATTAATTTGAGTCACTTTGAGAACGTTTTTAGGAAAATTGCTTAAAATTTTATCTTGGAGTATGAAAAAGAAAAGATACATGTACTATAAATTTAAAAAATGCACCATAAATAACCACTGATTGATATAACTATTGATTCATACTAAGTAGTAAAATAACAACAACAACTACTACTATTACTACATTTATTTAAAAATTGTTTGTTCCATCTTTATTCTAAAGCCATGAAATTCCTTTAGCAGCAATTTGTGCATAAAAGAAGGCCAAGTATTATTTATGATGAAGCTCTATATTCATCACCAAACGTATGAAATCTAAACGTAACAAAGAAGTAACTTTTGAAGGATATTGGAATATTATCTACCTTGTCTAAATGAGAAGCAGATATCTTATGGCTTATTATCGAACTAAAGACAAAGAAAATTGGTCCGCTCCATCAAGTATAGAATTCTTTTTTGCTCCGCCATCTTTGATTCCATGTGATTAAGGTCATTAACGTCAACCTATTGGAGGATATAATAGTCACGTGTCCTACAGAACAATCCAATCATTTTGTGTCTCCTGAGCGCAATTATTTCGCTGTCTTGATGGATTACATAGACACGAAGAATAATTATTTTTATCAGATTGCTTTATTTCGTAGCCCTTGACATCTTTGTGCAACAAGTTAGCGCTTGATTACAGTTGTAGTTAACTTTTGCTTCTGTTTGCTGGTTTGGGTTTTAGGTGTTTTTTTGGACCATTTGTTTGTGTGGCACATAGATAACATTCTTCCTATGTTACTATTATTGCTAGTTAAGAAAAAACGCTATAGCAATTTGTTTCTTTCTAATTAACGACTTTCAGCGCTTTGTTATCTGTCTTTATAATGTGAAGTCCTTATTACTATTATTCCCTTTTTTTGTTGCCAGAAGAGTCCTGCTGTTTAATTCTTGGAATTGCTGGTGTTTCCATACCTGAAATATAAATAAAATCTCCCATACATTTGAGAAATAATTCATTTCAAGCGAGAGAATTGCCCAAAGACAGAATATCGGAATTTTATAAAGTTCCTAAAACAGAAGTTATTGGACATTTCTATTTGCTTAGAGTTTATGAATCCGCAATTGTCAAGCATTTAAACAAGGTAATTAAGTGCCTAGTTCCACTTTCAAAACCTGTCTAAAAATATAAGCTCCTGCGAAACCAAATGCAATTATGGTACCTAGGTTATCTCTGGGGGTATTTTAAACCTGAAGTAATCTGTTGCACAAATTAATCTAACTGATAAATGAGTAGCCTCGAGTTTCCTGGCAGAGATGCTTTTGAAGGTATGTTAGATGCTGTCGTAAATTTCGATTCGCTTCCGAAGTTTGAATATTGAAGCCTTTACCTTAGGGGCCAATTTCTTTGCTTTCTTGTGCGCTGCAATGTATGGCCCATCCACAAATCTTTATTTTCTTTGTGGCACTTTAGGATGGCATTATTACTCTACTTTAACGAAGCTAGTACTTTAACGTTAAAGAGGCGTATTTCTCTAAAATAATCTAATGAAGAATTTGATTTTTACAACACCGACAAAGCTTCCGTTTCTATCATCTTAGAAATGTCGGCAATCGAAGCGTTGAGACTTCAGTAATTAAGTTATATAGAGATATTTGATGTATTATCGACATATCTCAATAGTCAGAACTATGGGCCCTGTGAAAAAATTTTATATTATCTTTCTTTGCTTTATGGCTGAAGGGATTGTTATTCTAAGTAATGAAATAACATTAAAAATAAATTTACTTTAATGGAAATATGATGATGATTACGATACGGAAAAAGGGATAAAAAATGTTGCCTTAAAAGATGTACATTTAAATTGACAAATCTGAACAGTTAACAACATACAGTTTTATATTTTTGCTTTTTAAATATAGAAGTATAGTATCGTCTTATTGAGCCAATAAATCTTTTTTTCCATCATATACTCAGAAAAAATTGTTTGCAAACCAAAAAAATGTTTGCCCTTAAACAAATTTACAATTCACAAGCATTCAAAGCCTGGCAAATTTTTTTTTATCGATATTTGAGTTCTATTTTCTGCATTGAATTCAAAATAACAAATATTTTCAAAATGATGTTTAAAACAAATAGAAATGTTAAAACTTATCTTTTTTTGGACATTTTTCCGATAACATAAGTGTTTATAGAATTCACAACATTCTCTTTACAAATGCAATCACATTTATTCGTTCGAAGCGTATAATCATGTGTCTGTGTATAGGACGTCTGGATAAAATCAGCATTATTTGTATTTTATTTTACCGCATTCTTTTCTTACATGCGAATTATCAGCATTTGATAACAAGAAGATTCCTCTATCAATTATCATACTTCAAACACTCGTTGATGAAATAAAATATAAATGCATAGCATGCGCAGATTTGCATTAAAGTGGACTAAAGATGAAGATAACCATTAAAAACTCAACCGCAGGTGTATTTTTCATTGTAACTGTATACAACTTCTTTATGTGCTGAAAATCTTTAAGTGGGAATGTCTTAAGTAAGCTTTTTATTTTAAACTATTCTTTCAGTTCTTGTTAAATAATCATAAAACGTTAATATTTCCTGAGAAATAATATTAAATAAAATGGATGTACAAAAGTCGTGGAAGAATTTCAGAGTCTGTCCACAATTTGGACCGTAAGCCTATTTTAATCAACTGGCAAAGCATCTGAGCTCTATAATTTTATAATTTTTTAGATATATATTTTTATATATGATAAATCTCCATGCAGTTGAAATAGCTGGTAACAGTCCGTTGTATTTAACGTATAGCAGATTTGCCTTTATTTCTCTGCATTCGAAAGTAGTTCTAATAACCATGCAAGTCTTATGAAAGCGAAAGAAATAGAAATACTCGCACATGAGTTTTCTTCATGCCTTTTATATAAAATCAACGATGCCATCACCGTTTTGGAATAATGCTTAATTTCTCCTGTTACATATTTCGTCTTGACCCTGCTACTGCAAGAAAGTTAATGTAAATACAGAATTTAGTTGATTAAATATATCAAATCATTAACATATAACTATTATTAGAGTATTAAATGTTTAAACTTATTATCTAAAACTTTTATATAATGCTTCTAAATATTAAAACAGTATAATCCTTTTAAAGATTCAATACATGATACCTTATTCAAATATAAAATCAAACTTCAAATCAAAATAAAGTAAAATAAAAGGTTTGAAAAAATAAACAAAATCGAAAATTATTTATTACCATCTACTTTTACCCTTATAAAAGTATATGTACACTTCCAAAGTACAAAAATATGTAATTCATATTCTAACATATTCTAAGTGATTCCAATTTCGTTAAAAGAAAGTTTTTGTCCATTTTTTCCCCATAAGAATTCTTTCTAAAAATATAATTTTGAAAGCATGTCCTTTTTCATTTCCTTTGCCATTAACTATCCAAAAAAGATAGTTTTCTTATCGTTTTCTTCCCTAGCGGAAATATCTACACAATACAACACTTTAGTTTTGGATCTGGGCGAAAAAAGTAATTACTTTTGACTCCAAAACATTCCCTTTTAAATACTTCCATTATAATTTAATGCGAAGGGCGAAAATGTCTAGGTGTGTTCTACTATTGGTTGCCAAAAGCTTCAAACGATTTTATATCGTTGCCAGAGGATGAAATGATAGTCTTTGTCACAACCATCGATTAAAGCAATCATTTCGTCTGGCATTTTGGGTGAAAGCCAGTCCTTGAGAACTGCCGATTTTCGCGCCAAAAGTCAAGTGTCGCCATTCTTTTTTTCCAATACCGTAAAATCTAGTCACTGAACTGAGTCATTAGGTTTTTTTTTTTAAAGAAGACTCTGTGAACTTCAAGTGCTTTGTTAAATGCCAAAGACTGCGGCAATGGAAAAGTTGATCGAGTTCCAAATTTTGTTTAGGAAACGCAAAGATATTTTGTTCCTATTTATTTCCATAACTAAGAGTATAACTTATAAACATATTATAACGCATAAAAAGTTCTACTGTTCAAACAAAAATTTTATCTCTTCTATTTATACATTTAATTTATTTGATAATATTGGTTAGTATTTTGTTTTGTTTTGCAAACCAGTTTACGGAATATGAGAGGTTCTTTTTTAACTGCTTCCGATTGTATGTTTACGCTCAGCTCCTGTACTTCCTATGAAAATAATTTGACACCTGCACTTTACTAAACCCTTGGCATTCTTGAATTTAAAATGTCGCATCCCTTTAAGTCTCAATGCATCAGTATTTTATTTTAACTGCTTAAAATTATTATTATGTTATGTTGTAAGTTATTGAAAATAAAAAATTGAGGTCAGCCGATTTCTGTCTTTTATACTCAGAAAAATTTGCGAATAAAATAATTAATATACTAATATACTTTTACGAGTTTATAGTAATTAGCTATTTGTTATTAATGAACGTTGAGTCAAACTTTGCTTTCAGTATAATTTTATTAAAATTACAGACATATAATAGCATTATTAATTTTTAGCAATAGTCTATTGTATCAGTTTCGCATCATTTTTTAGTGTTGTGAGGATAATAATAATAATAAATAAATTATCGCTAATTGTATCATATATTGCAAAATAAGATAATTTGGGTTATATATAGAAAATAAAAATATTGAACGACAATATTAACTCTTTTCAATTCTTAACTAAAAGTGCTCCCTTTAGTATTGGGAGAAAGATCGATTAAATAAATAATCATATGAAAAGGAAATAACTAAAAGATATTTTTAAATGTTTGAGATGTTGATATTTAAGAACCCGCTGTGTTGACTTTTTAGTAAGAACAAACACTTTTTTCTTTTGCAGCAATAGAAATTTCAACCTTTTAAAAAAATCATCTTTCCAATTAAAATATTCATTTTTTTATTCAATTTTAAACGTGTTGATTTATTACATAAAGTTTTCTCGGAAATTAAGAAAATACGTTTGATTAACTAAAAGCCTTTTTTCCCTAATAAATAATAAGTTTGTAGGAAGACTACATTTACCATTACTGCATTAAATGATCAGACTTCTCGGATAAGTCAGGACGATTCCAATTTTTCACTTTGTATCCCGGCTTGGAAAATGTCCTGGATATCCGATTCTTTCCTGTCTTTTAAATATACATAAAAAGTTCATATTAAAAAAGTATTTAAATTTATTTTAAAAATTAGTTTTTGAAGAATTCTCCTTCCCACTTCTACTAAACTTAGAAAGTGGTCAAGTTTTTCTAAGCAAATGACATTTCAGTGTAGTATATTTCCTATTACTAATCGAATAGTATTAATTTCTACTATGAGTGTAATAATTAATATCAATTGTTACGTGGAAAGACGTTCGGATTGAGTTTTCTCCTTCCTTGGGTCAATAAAGTCCCGGTTTAACCCTTTAAATGGCTATTTTTACTTTCTTGTATACAAAGTATACAAAGAGAAAGTATTGTAATCGTCAAAAAATTCGAACTCGAGATTTTGACGAAACTCCACGTTTTAGACCTCCCGGAGTCCGAAAAACACAATTTTGGAATTACGTCTGTCTGTCTGTGTGTCTGTCTGTCTGTGAACACGATAACTCGAAAACTATTAGAGCTACGGGAATGACATTTGGTATGTGATCTTTAAACATAATTTGCAGGTTTCTATCAAATTTTGGACAAAATCCGTCAACGGGAAGTCTATCTGTCTGCATGTTCGAGGTCATGCGAACGCTATAACTCAAAAACTTGAAAAGACAGATGGATAAAATTTAATACACAGTTTTATCGTCATGAATGTAGGTCCGTATAAAATTTTGGGCCATATCCGTCAAAGGGTTGAATGTCTGTGGGTCCGTATAATTTACTTTTGGAGAGAATCCGTCATCTCCACACGCATTCGTACTGCTTATCTCTGTTCCCGTAATACGGTCATCTTGGCTCGCCGCCAAATTCTTCTCGAATAAAAGTGAATTAATTATGGAGTGTTTTCTTTTAATTTTTCTTTCACGCCGAAACATTTTCAAGAGTTGCATATTTGATTGCGGTTAGTTTTATTTTGTATATTTCGTAATGCATTTTTTTCTGAGTGGATTTTGCAATATTTTTACTCTGGCAGAACGAGAGTAGTTGTTAAAAGTAAAGTTATGAAGTAACAAACCAAAATTAGTGTCAATTGATTCGTCAGTTCTGTTTTTCATGCTTTTTTAATTTCTTAAGCACTCTGTCAATGTGCATGATATTTTCAACTACAACTATCGGTAGTAAATTTGTAACAATCAGATCGGAGATATTGCTGGCAAGCTAAAAGGCTGCTTAGATGTGTGCAAATCTTTTAGTAACTTACATTAGATAATTGAAATTTGGTATGTGGTCTTCTAATTTATCCACGGGGTGGGAGGGGAAACAGCACCTTTTTGGGAAAGTATACGAGAAAGGGGAGGCCTCTCCCGCTGGTTTTCTAGTAGTAGTGTTATAGTAAAATGGCTTTGGGATTGCAATTCATTTAAGAAAAGAAATACATTTATCTTATTTGATGGCATTAATGTCTTGTTAATTAATTTTGATAATTAATAATTACTTAACAAACCAAGACACTTTATTACGGTTTGCGAAAAGAAAGTGGAACATCTAGGTTTTTGCTTCATCGAAAAATTTGGCTAGATCTTATTTCAACCTTAAACCAGCGGGAGTGGTCTCCCCTAAACTTTCTCGTATACTCCTAACACATGTAGAGAAAACTAGAATAATAAAAGACGTCAAATAAACTTCCGTCGCAAGTAAACCAAAGTTGGAACCACGCGTGGTTTGAAGGATCAAAACAAATTCAAATCCTCTGCTCATTCTTTTGCGCAACAGGACCTGGCGAGACTCCCTAAATGTTTGCTTCCTTACAAAATCACTCCAGAATTGGTTTTTGGCAAACTGCCAAGTTTCGGAGCGTCCCTTTCTTGCACAGGCATTGCCACCAGTAGGCATGCGCAGGGAGTTGGTTTCAAAACTGAACAAGTATGCGATTATACAGACCGACAGACAGTCAACCCTTTGACGGATTTGGCCCAAAATTTTATACGGACCTACATTCATGACGATAAAACTGTGTATAAAATTTTATCCATCTGGCTTTTCAAGTTTTTGAGTTATAGCGTTCGCATGACCACGTACATACAGACAGACAGACTTCCCGTTGACGGATTTTGTCCAAAATTTGATAGAAACCTACAAATTATGTTTAAAGACCACATACCAAATTTCATCCCCGTAGCTCTAATAGTTTTCGAGTTATCGTGTTCACAGACACACACACAGACACACAGACAGACATAATTCCAAAATTGTGTTTTTCGGAATCAGGGAGGTCTAAAACGTGGAGATCCGTCAAAATCTCGAGTTCGAATTTTTTGACGATTACAATACTTTCTCTTTGTATACTTCGTATACGAGAAAGTAAAAATGCATTTAAAAGTTGATAAAGTTGGTGGTTAGTATACTTACTATGGCCTTATAAAAGGTTTAAAGCGCAGAAACTCTGATCATTTTAGTTTACTGCAATTCAGGTATTACGCTCATATTCTTTCCATTGATTCCTTAGAATAACGCTTTGATAGTCAGTGTTTATATCCGTAGTTCCGTCATTTCATGCAATAATGCACGCTTAATATAGGGCTAGGAATTCATTTATAACTTGGCCTGCCACAGAAAACTTTCTAAAATACACGTCGTCCTTCTAAGCAGTATTAATGTTTACTGAAACTCCGGTTATCTTCAAACTTCGCGATGATAAACACTGAATGGTTTTAATATTTCAGATCGTCATAACGTTTGAGATTGGGAAATATTGCTGCACCAGAAAAGTGATGCAAGTCTTACGATACTAGAAAATCACCCGTCATGGTATGATGGATGCAAATTGCCTCTTCATTCGAGAGATTTCCCGTCAAATTTGACGTTTAAATAGATATATATGCGAGAGGAATGTTTAACATTGATTGAAAACAAATAAAATAAACATATGTTTTATGACAGGAAATATATATTTTTTATTTACATATTTCTTTATTCATAAAACATCTTGGTCTAAAAAAATCTATAAAATCTAGTAGATATAATCTAGAAAGATAGAAAATCTTGTTTCAAAACAAAGCACTTCTCTGCTTGTCAAACTGTGCCAAAAAATAGTATCAAATTAAATCATCACGAATGCAATAAATAATGAGATGCATCGTGGCGTCCAAATTATATCACGCGCATGATATACCACTGACGTAATTTTCTACTTTCTATTGAAAACTGGAAATTAATTTGAAATATATGATTAACACAATTTAAAATTTCTCGGGAACTATTGATCATACCCGGATAAATTTCATATCAATCAATTGAAAATTTTATTTCGCTATTTTAGAGCTATTAAATTTGAAATTAGAACGACAATTACTCTTTTAAATTTAAAATGACTGAAATTTAGGTGCTATAACAATTAAATAATGCTATTGAAAGTCTCGCAGTGCTATGGCTCGAGTTTTATTGTTGGTGACGTCAGAACGTTACTGAGAGATCTGGGCTATTATATTATGATATAAGGAGGAACTTTACAGATCTTACAGTTAACATGAAATTTCCAAACGATATGCGCTATATAACTTCTTAGTTCTTATATTATTAACCCATTAACCCTTTCAAGTTCATTACTTGTTTGGTTTTGAAAATTACTAAATTTATTTCAAAAATGAGTATTAGACATGTAGCAGATAATAAATATGTAAAGGAAAAAAATGCATTTTTTACTTTCAAGAAATTTTTGGTTTCACAGTGAAACCAATGAACGGTAACCGGCTATTTTCCCTCCGAATGAACTATCATCGAAATGCAATTTAAATTATGTATTTCTCTAATATATATAAAAGGCAATGTTTGTGTGCGTGCGTGTGTGTGTGTTTGTCTGCGATGTCCAGACGAATCTATCGCACTTACAGCCATGAAATTTGGCACACAGGTAGTCGTAATGGTGACTGAATGCACCTCGAAGCCGAAATTTTAAATTTTAATCTAGAATTTTTTTTATTTAATGTTTTGTGTTGTTTTGGTTGATTTTTCGCACTAATTTCTCAATAGATTGGTTTCGAATAATTGTACGACAAAAATAGATACACCATCGGAAAGAGCACGCGATTTCCGTTCTAATGAAGTTAGTTTTGAATTTCTAACGTAATTAACTGAATTTTGAGAATTTTTTAAAAAATAGTCAGTTTTCCGATCTAAATGTTAGTTTTGTTTTTAAATTTGCTGCATCCGACTTTCTAATAACACTATTATTTTCAATTTTTTTTAGCTTATAACTAGAACGGTTCTGTCGGATTTAAAACAAGAATGGTTAAAATATCTTTTATCGTTTTTTTTAAATTAATTTTTTTCTGGGCCGTTGCGAGTTATTTTTCTCGATCGAGTTCCAAAAGCGGCACTTCTTCGGAACGTTGATGCCAATTTTGATTGGCGGACGCGTAGGATACGTCATGACCTTCACCTGAATGAATTACTTCGATTATTATTTTCGGATTTGATTTATATTTTGCTTGCTGTATAATAATCATTTTCACGTTCCAATTTTGTAATATTGTTTTGGATTAACGTACTCTGTACTGTAGCGTGAAAAAAATATAAGCAGGAAAATCAAAAAATGTGTATCTTTTGATTTGATTTTGTTTTCAAAACTTTTTCATGTCATTGTGGGCGGTTCTTTTTTTTTCATTTTGTTAAAGTCCTGATTCCACGGGCAACGCCGTGCGCGTACTGATAGTAATTTATAAGTATACGTGAGTGTTCAGGATATTCAACCTTCATGAAATTCTATATTACTTTCGAAGATTCAATTTCAAAATATCAATTTGTGCAAGAACTCTCATTATTTCGTTTCTCATTCGAGATCAAAAGCAATTCAGCTCTTGAAATGCCGATATCTTTGTGAATACTAACGGTATTGAACTGGAATTTTTGTATAAGTTGGCCTACATGTCTGGCTCTTAAGTTATGAAAGAACAATTACGCTACGTTTCGCCCATGCACAGTAAACAAATGGTCAATGTGTGGTTTCACTGTGAAACCAATGAACGCGAAAGGGTTAACACTTAGCGTCCCTTTTTTGGGACGATTCTAAAGATGCATCATAAAAAGAGAGATGAAAGCAGTGTATCGCTTATTTATCCAATGAAGACATGGATCAAAGAATTGTGCTTTAAAACTAATTTGAGAACCGTTTTTTGCAAAGTTTTGAATTAAGTCTTAGTTTTGAGCCAATTTTATAGTTATTTTAAAAAATCTAAATTAGATTCAGAAATCGTTATTTACAAAATACTCTTTTGTTTATTTTCTTATTTGTAAAATTTAATCTTCACCCGCACTCTAAACCATCTAATATGTTCAAACTTCTATAACTATTTTATTCAGAAAAAACCACTGCAGTTTATTACTAAAAGCTGCATTTAATTTCAATCTAGCAATCAATTTTTTCTTCTTCTTATTATTATTATTAAATTATTATTTTTCTTCAATCTGGAATAATGTTTCAAATCATGTGAAAAAAAATATTTGTTGCTGACTGAACTGACTTGTTCTATCCTAAAATCAAAGGTTCAGTCGATGTTCAGAAATAAGTACATAAAATTACTGTGCAAATTTGAATGGTATTTTTTTATTTCAAGGCTTATAAGTCTTTATATATTTCAATATTAATATTTTATTACACACATTCATAGACTCCCTTTAATCTATTAAGAAGAGATACTTTTGGCAATTGCCTTTAATCTATTAAGAAGAGATCTTTTTGGCAATTGCCTTTAATCTATTAAGAAGAGATATTTTTGGCAATTGCCTTTAATCTATTAAGAAGAGATCTTTTTGGCAATTGCCTTTAATCTATTAAGAAGAGATCTTTTTGGCAATTGCCTTTAATCTATTAAGAAGAGATATTTTTGGCAATTGCCTTTAATCTATTAAGAAGATATCTTTTTGGCAATTGCCTTTAATCTATTAAGAAGAGATCTTTTTGGCAATTGCCTTTAATCTATTAAGAAGAGATATTTTTGGCAATTCCATTACAATAAAATATCTCTTTTTTCGTAATTTTTCAAAAAACTCTCTTTCAATTCATTTCGAAATTCAAACCATTATGACATCAAAGTGCTGTTTTATCACTGAAAGTAAGGCATGCGTTGTTTCCTTCCTAATCAGTCCTGATAGAAAACAAGTAATCCCACGAATGAGCATTACCAAATTAACCACCTGGAAAGAACTCTTTGACGAACAACCCACCAAAGAACTACCACAAAAAAAGCTCATGTCTTCCTTCAGTCTTTAATTTTGCTGACCTAATTAAATCTCATTAAGAGCTTTTACCTCTAAGTTTCTATTAATCAACTCAAGCAGCAGCTCGCCAAGAAAAAGACTTTTACTCGCACATTTCTGAAACTAATCTCGCCAAAAAACAAGTTCACCATTAGTTTTAATTACGTTACGTATTAAATAAATTAGCAGATATCCGTAGCTGTCTGATTGTCCTGTCCAAAGCGTTAATCAGCAGCGTGACAACGCCTTTAGAATCGTCTAAAAATACCACCTGGATGTTGTTTGTCTCTGCGAGAGCATTGCTTCCAGCCAGTGGAGCGTCTGCTTCGCGATCGGATCCGCGATTTCTATTGGACAGGAACCTGTTGCCATTCGTGTTGAGGTAATTTATGACGGGCGTGTATGCATCTTCATTGGAGAACGATGTGCATTCTATTGATCAGCAGTACAGAGATGATAAAAGGATTCTATTGACAGTGAGGGGGAAATTTTGAAGGTAATGAACACATCGGATATTTTAGGCGGGGGATTATCGACAAGATATATTGCGATATAAATTCAGAATTGGAAATCGAATTGGGTTCTGTTTAATAGTTATAGAAGGCTCGAATTGTTACGGATGCGTTTTGTATTACGTTGAATTATTTTTCTCCTTGCAGAAACGATAAAACAATATTTTTAAATAAATTATTTTCGCTTTCAAGAGAGATATCATCCAAGGATCGTATTCAAATTTTATCTTTTTTAAGTTTTGCAGACTCGTTTTCTGTTATCATGTATGTTAGAATTTTCCATTATTTTCGCTTTAAAATGAGNTAGCACCCAAGTATCGTATCCAAAAGCTTTACTTTCATAAGTTTTGCCGACATGTTTTCTGCTATAAGCGTCATTAAGTCTGTTAGAATTTCCCATTATTTCTGCTTGTGTTTTTAAAAATGTCTGTTATTCTGAATATTGCTAGATTTCAGCAGTTAGATAAAGGTTATTTTCATTTCAGTTGTCAAGGGTAGTTCCTTCTTAAAGTTAGATTTGATCTGGGATGTTGGCAACTTTAACCTTTAGAATTTCATGGCATGATTCTTATGAGTTATAAAAATTCATAAAATGATTCCCTAAGGTAAAGACGAAATTTATGGTAATTTAACTTCAGGATGAGTATGAGTGTCTACAATTTTTGAAAACCGAGTGAAATAGTTCAAAAAATGTTTCTCAAAATTTAATAAAATTTCCTTCTGTTTCTTAAAAATGGCATTAAGAGCATTAAAAGGTAAAAAAAATGCAATCATTCATCAAAATGCAAAATCATTTCATCAAACAATGACACTGTCTCAATATAAAAAAGTATTTTCGGTAATTTTTCCAGCCATGACATACGTCACAATAACAAAGAAGCTAAATATGGCATCACTGTGGCATGCTAGCAATTCTGTGATGTATGCAATGTTACATAATTCCGTGATGCATGTAAGGTTAGATAATTCCGTGATGTATGTAAGGTTAGATAAT
>BGPR01000282.1:753145-773434 GCA_013235015.1 Araneus ventricosus
AAAACCTAATGGTGCATTTAGCACTTAATAGTGCATTGATAAAAACCGAATGGTGCTTTTAACACTTAATGGTGCATTGATGAAAACCTAATGGTGCATTTAACACTTAATGGTGCATTGATGAAAACCTAATGGTGCATTTAACACTTAATGGTGCATTGATGAAAACCTAATGGTGCATTTAACACTTAATGGTGCATTGATGAAAACCTAATGGTGCATTTAACACTTAATGGTGCATTTAACACTTAATGGTGCATTGATAAAAACCTAACGGTGCATTTAACACTTGAAAAAGCTTTGGAATAGAGTAGTACCCCGGGAATCCGAACTAATTGTGGCTGACCTCTGGTCGGATTCCGGAGAATTCGGATTATTCGGGAAATTCGGTTAAATACTCTTGATATACCAAATGCAGTGTAGAATATTGACTCTGGGTGCTCTGTGAAGGCATACAGAAAGAGCACGCGGAGATTCAGACGGTACAGTAGCAAACAAGTTGAGGGTGGAAAGAAGATATCTGAGTTTGTTTCTACTAATTAAGGTGCTGTGTTCATTCTTAAAGACTACTTCAAATACTTCTTTTATATTATGAATAAACATTAGCTTTGTTTCGGATTCGTAATTGTTATTTTCCCTTCATTTTTCAGTAAAAAAGTTTTCAGAAAATTTAAGAAAAAAAAGGTGTTTGGATTATCCGGAATTTCGGATTACCGAGGTTCGGATTTCCGGGACTCTACTGTATATTTCATTTCAATATCGAAGATATTTTTTTCCAGGATAACATGCTGTTTATTGTGATTTCATTTTTAAGGTAAGACTTGAACGTGATTGAAAAAAGTAGAACGATATTGTTCTCTAAATTAGCTGGAGAGATACTTTGTTTGATAGACTTCTGATTCAGTTTGAACCTTCTATGGGTTAGCTAATTCATTTATAAAAATTAAAATAGTGGCTAAAATCTAAGATGTGCGAAATGAATGGTAGACATTCCAATACGTTTCTGTGATATTTCAAAAACGTAATGATTTGAGACTGTCCGCACAGTCCAAAATCATGTTTCTGTGGCTCATTACCCCATTTTCAATCAATAATTATATGGTGTTTTTGGAATTTCTTTTACCAAAGCATTAAAAATCTGGAAATTGAGCATGGAATAGCATCTTATTATTCTTCCTGAATTGCTCTAATTGTAAAATATTTAAAACTGTAACCAAGAAATCACAATTTTTAATATATTTTCCCTTAGCACTTTAGTAGCACAAGGTTTAGCACAATATTGTTGCAATATTTTAACGAGTACATTCCACAAATTTATGAATATTGGACAATAGCGTGGAAATACTGTGCATAGTCTTCATTCTAATAGCAAAGTGGACACACTCGTGTCGATTAACATCCGAGTTTTTGATGGTCTTGTCGTAAGTCATTTATAACTAAAGCAATATGGACAAATGTAGCTCTTCCGTGAAGAAAATCCCACAATCAGTGGCGGATCGTCAGCTCAGAAACAAGTTGTGCTGCAAAGGTTGTATAGACCTAAGTTGTAGGAAGTTTTGTGCTGATTATTTTGGTATATTATGATAATATACTAAAAAATTGATAGTTTTTGAGTTAGAAGCAAAAAAAAAAAAAAAAACGGAAGAAAATTTTTTTTTCATGTTTTATGGCTATAACTGAAATTCCAACAAAAATTATTGGTGGCAAACCTCAGATTCGTAATCAGCACCCCAAAAAACATAAAGAAGCAAACAAATTACAACTCCTCCAGAATGGGATTGATAAAAACTACTTAACGACTGAACGGCTGAGAAAAAGCGAAATGAGGAAGTCGCTCCAATCGTGAGCTGCTCCGGAGTGCATCTCAAATGAATGCAATTTCCAGCGGAGAAAGGGTTGCTTTTCTACCGCTTCGCGTTGCTCATTCCGTTAATTTCATATCCTGAGGAGGGGCAAAATTTTCTGCAGCTCTGGTCTGTCTCTCTGTTAATTCTTGATTGATTTTCCGTCTTCCTTTTACATTCTTTATTACTTTTTTGCCATTTTCGTTGATTACTGAGTTCTCAAAGTGGAAAAATAAGCCAAATTAGAATAAAAAGGAAATAGAATCTTTTAAAATAATTTCAGGGGGAGTGCAACTTTCAGCTCTTATGGACGACCCACCACTGCCCACAATTCATTCAGACCGGTTGAAAGACAATCAAAAGTTTCTTTCAGGCAGTTCTTTACCGTGAATACTTCTGAAGTTTTCTAAGTGTTTCTACAAAATAAAAATGTATCAAACATTGCAACTGAATTGCCGGATTAATTCAAGAGAAAGTTATACTATGACTCTGTTTGCCGGATTGTGTAATTTCAAACAGTTGTCTGATGAGTGTTACGTGAAATTTTATTATCTAAATTCATTTAAATTTTGGGGAGCTGCGGTGACCTAGTGGTCAGGTCACGGCGTTGGGACCGGAGGATTCCAGGCTCGATACCCGATTCCACTGAAGATTCGCTCGTACGTGGGCCTGTTGCACGTTATATCAACATCAAGCGTCCCTCCTGCTGGTGTGGTGCGGAAGTTCGGAAGAGGGGCCGAGCAGCTCAAGTGTCGTCCCCGTCATCTGGTCCGGCATTTTTTTCCAGAAGAGCACAGTTTCACTACAGTTGAAGACTTTTTTGGGGGGAGTAGGGAGGCCGCGGTGGCCTAGTAGTAAGGTGTCGGCCTCTGAGCCGAAGGGCTCCAGGTTCGAAACACGGTTCCACTGAAGATTCGCCATTTATGTGGCCCCACACGCTAAATCATACGTAAGGGACCAATGTCCTCCCACTAATGTACTGCGGAAGCATGGAGAGGGGAGTGCCAGCCCAGGTGTCGTCCTCGTCATCTGTCCGCGGTTCAATGTTACGAGGTCCGTCCCAAAATAGGCCTCGTGTTGTCTCAAAATAGGACGTTAATATAACTAAACTAAACATTTAAATTTTTACCTTCAAAGGTTGAATGAGAGCTTTCGGGGTCTATTATGGTACCCCCGGTTAGGGTTGGGGACGTCACTTTTCCCGGCCGTTAACAACGGAAAAAGTGACGTCTCCCAACCTAACCGGGGGTACCAGAATAGACCCCTTAGAAGTCATTGAAAGAATTCTACTAATTTGTTCGAATCCGGGCTTTATTTAAGCCATACTGAAATGACATATCAGAATTGTGCATCGATCGATTTACAGAATTTATTATATTTAAATCTGCATTTAAGTTAAAGTAGCAATTAATTTAAAAGTCAAAAACCACTTGGGCCCACTTAAATATCTCTGGTATCTTTTTCATTTTTATATGGATGGAAATAACGATAAATGTCCAAAATAAAACGTGGCACCTAATTAGAATTTTAAACAAATTCGCAGTTCAAGATATTAACAATCCACTGCCTACCTTCTCCAAATAAATCACTGCAAATTCCTCCGGCTTTCATAAAAATCCAAACTTTATTCCTAACCCTAATATTTAATTAAAATAATTTCCATCAAGCCGATATACGCTTTCATATCCTTTGACATAAATTAACAACGATTCTTTTAATAATATTAAGCCACATTAATAGTTAATACGCCTGATTATTAAAAGCTTTTTACCGTCTTCCTCACCCGAATCAATTTTTCAAGATATAATAAGGCATAATCTCCACTAAAAATAAATGAATCGTTGGGTAACTGTGTGTTGATGCGTTACCTTGCTTCTTCTACCAGTAATAACGGAAACTTTCGAGAACCCTGGGATTAGCGCACAGGATGAACAGCCTTGATAAACGAGTGTGTCTACTCGTGTAGAAATTAGGGATTAACTGCTGGTGATTCATCAAATTGGTTTGCGTCGTGAAGAGTTTTATTGTGCCTGCCCCTAGCAACGCCGACTACCTTTATCTGCCTTTCACAATGAGTTGTTACTTGTGTTTAAAAAGACAGATAGAAGATATTGATGGCACATTTTAATGACAATATCTATTCACGCAAGCATGGCTTTTGAATGTCAGAAAGACCAGAGGCGCCTTTGTGGCCGCGAAACTCTGACGCAGTCAAAGCTAAGTGTGTTGTATACCGCATTGGCTTGGTGGTAATGTCTTGGGGTCAATGTATTACAGGTGCGAGATCCATCTCCACCAAATATGAACCGTGTATGGACAGATCAATGTCCTTATACACATTGATCTGTCGTCGTCTTTCTCAAATTGGTGTGGCGCGGATATTTGGAGATCGAGCTGTTGCCTTTTGCGTCATCCTGGTCACCTAGCCATGGCACAAAATTACAAAGTCCAAGGCTCGTGTCCATTTTTTACTTCAGGCATCCGTCCTTTCACAATGAGTTGTTACTTGTGTTTAAAAAGACAGATAGAAGATATTAATGGCACATTTTAATGACAATATCTATTCACGCAAGTATGGCTTTTGAATGTCAGAAAGACCAGAGGCGCCTTTGTGGCCACTAGACTCTGAAGCAGTCAAAGCTAAATGAGTTGGATACCGCATTGGCTTAGTGGTAATGTCTTGGGATCAATGTATTACAGGTGCGAGATCCGTCTCCACCAGATATGAACCGGCTCCTTATACACATTGATCTGTCGTCGTTTTTCTCAAGTTGGTGTGGCGTGCATTTTGGGAGTTTGAACTGTTGCCTTTAGCGTCATCCTGGTTTCCTGTCCATGGCACAAAATTACAAAACCCATGGCTCGTATACATTTTTCTCTTCTGGCATCCGTCGTTTTTCCCATGTGTTTTTGTATTCCGCGATAGAACATTATCTACCTTTTGAAATGAACTTGCATTTCGTGTGTGTGTGCGTGCGTGTGTGTGTGCCATTCAAACCTTGTGTACGTTAAATCTACCTGAGGACGATCATAGATCCTGACGTCATTAAGGCGTAGAAGTTTAGAGAATGAGATACCTGCTGAGGCTCGTCATTTCACCACTGTTCAAAATCACGAGGATTGTCACACCTATAATACTCTCGCTTGAAGTCTGAACGGGAGATAAATCTAATCAATCTGAAACTAAATTCAAAGAAAATTAGATGATGTTGATAGAATAAAAAAGACCAGTAATGCAAAAAACAGCTTTATTTTAAAAATTGAGATATCGCGTTAATTTACAGATTTTAACCGACCTCCATTTTATCGATTATACGATTGTAGATTTTATCGAAGTGTATGTAGTTTGCTATGCAGAAGTGAACAAACTCTATTCGCAAGAGATATTAATGTAATAATTAATTTTGGAATCAATCATTCGAATATAAGGTCTGAGGTTATCTTTTCTTGCATTTCCTCATTACCAATCTCTTTTGAAAGTGATTCAGTTTGGTATATTAATATTAAACGTTCACGTAGCACAAATACAGAACACTTAAGAGAGGTAAGCATTTAAATTATCAAGCAATCATTAGATAAATTTTAGTCTCATAAGTGTAGATACAGGTTCACTAGCTCGTATCTCGGGTCATACTAACTCGTCGTAACGATTGATTGGATCAGACAGTTCTTAATGATGGAGCGTGTGCGCATGTCCTTGGTGTGGAGCGTGCGCATTTGTCACGTGAGATTGGACCAGACAGTGGAGTAGTTGTTAATGATGGAGCGTGTGCGCATGTCCTTGGTGTGGAGCGTGCGCAGTTGTCACATGAGATTGGATCAGACAGTGGAGTAGTTGTTAATGATGGAGCGTGTGCGCATGTCCTTGGTGTGGAGCGTGCGCAGTTGTCACATGAGATTGAATCAGACAGTGTTCTAACGCAGGTGTCCTAAGGCGAGCTCAGCGAGGACAGAAACCTCGCGTAGAGTAAAAGGGCAAAAGCTGGCTTGATCTTGATTTTCAGTACGAATACGGACCGCGAAAGCGGGGCCTATCTATCCTTTTGGTTCTTAATGATGGAGCGTGTGCGCATGTCCTTGGTGTGGAGTGTGCGCAGTTGTCACTTGAGACAATGGAGTAAAATTGTTTACAGCGTAATCAGAGCAAGAGAAAATTAGTTTGGGAAGAAAACGTGAAATCCTAATTATATATCGGTACAGCACCAATGCCACCTCATTCGAAGAGAAAAATATTACCGGTAAAGCATTTGTACCGTCCGTTAGGAAAAGATTAAGTTTATCTTTCTAAATAAAAATTTTAAAATGATCGTTGTTTGATATTTAGAAAGAAAACACTAAGAGAATCTGAAAAATCAATATTATAAATAAAGCATGAAAAACATCAGAATTCAGAGGTTCCTCGATTACACCGAGTTTGATTTATAGTTTTATAAATATTTTTTTCAACTATTTATATTCCATTAATTGATGAATGATTGATTACAAAAATGGGTGTCTAAGTCTTATGACAGGATTTTTTCCGTTGGAAAATGTTTGCGTGTTCTAGAAAAGGATTTCCCTGAAAAAACGCTTCGTTTAGTATTTGATAATCGAAAATAAGCCCCGTTCTACCGTTAAAAAACTATTTGCATACAAAACTGTCTGATTACAGAATTTTTCGCGGTACATCTGATACTACACTGCATAGAATGAAGTGCATGAGAAACAGTTTTAGTCCTTTTTTATTGTATAATTCGAATATTCTTAAGCATTCCAGAATAATTGATGGAAGCCAATTACTTTAATAATTTTTTTGAAAATAGATAATGATTTCCCTTGCATTGGAATGTTGAAAAATTACAATTATGGGTGTTTATAGGGAATAGTTTTTAAATTAATTTTGTACGAAATCTCTTTCTATGCATTTCAGATATATTGTGACATATTTAAATAAATAACCGAGCGAAAATTTTTAACTAATTTGTTATGTGACTACCCTAAATTCCTCGTTTTGCAGAAAATTTTCTAAATTTGTTTTATTTGTTCATTTTATAGACCGTACATTTAGGTATATAAAAATACTTTATTTTTGTTTCTACTATAATTACAAATAAAGTTATAGCATAAATAATAACCGGAAGTGACAATTCTGATACCGGAAGTGGTAATTGAAAGAGCCTAAAAAATACAAACAATTAGTTTGAACAACTATATTTAAATTCTCAAGCAATGTATTGCCTAAAAATATAGATTTAAGCTTCCATTTCTTATTTTTATTGTTTTATTGATTTTTGGCGACGCTTTTTTTAAAAAATACAACACAACAGTAATTACAACAGTAAAAATTATTTTTTGGCTTTCAAATTGCAGTGTTATAATTTAATTCCATTTATTTTGAACTATTACCTGTTCTCAAGTGTTTTTAAATGTAAATTTATCCATAGATGCTTAAAATTACATGAAAATTGGCAAAAAGCTAATTCAGATATCGAGACGTCACTAACTATCTACTACACAAAATTATTCAAAAAAAATCTAAAAAGCTGAAAGAACACAAAAGTCGTTTAAAATCAAGTAAAAGAGGGTTTGACTTGTAAATATGGCGAGTTTTAAGATTCTAAGATGTGCACAAAATTTTTTGTACTCTATGAAAATCTTTAAAAGCGTTTTCTGAGAAATTGGAATTTTCGATATTTTTCTATGCCGCATACATCATTTTGGAAAATGATTTTAAGGTATTAAAATTAAATTTGGCCAAAATGTTTTATTTGCTTCTAGGTATGTTATGAACTAGAATCTACGCTCTCTGCTTATATTTATTTATTTTAATGACTTTTTAGTGAGAAAAATCGATGATTTTTTTTAAAAAATTCGAGTTTGTTCACAAAGTTTGGAATATCTCCAACACCTTTCGAGGTATTAAAAATATCCTAGTTCATAACACAGATAAGCATGTTATCTATATACTGTGCAAATATTGATGAAATATATTCAATAGAACTTTTTATAGAAGGTTTGGCGCAAGTGCAAATTTTCACTAAACTTTTGCTAAAAATTGCCTATATTTTGAAAGTCAATGAAATTTCCAATGAAATTGCATTGGAATTCTTAGTTTTTTACTCATTTTAATTTAAAACATGAATGTTTCATTAAAAATTTAAAAATTTGAAAAAAAGTGCTCCGAAGGTAGTCACATACCTTAAACTTTATTGTTCTCAGCAGAAAAGAGAAAGCGAAATTTGATTAATTTGATTTAACGAATGCATTATTGTTATCATAATTATAAACAGTTTGGATTGGACGCCCAATCAGGCTTCTTTCAACTGAGATATTTTCTATAATATACAAAATTATTGACTTAGAAAAATTTTGTTTTAAAAACGAAATATTTGCTTAGAAAATATTTAAAAGAGCATATGGTGAATAATATCGCAGTCTGAAAAAGCTTATAAAACACTTTTATTCAAAGATTCCCATAAACTGACGGTAATTCAGGAAATTATATTTTGATAAAAGATTATTCTCTTGAAAAATTTAAATATAATGATTTTTGTCTATTCATCAAAGCTAATTAAATTCAATTATAAATGTTATCAAATTATCTTCCAAGTTAAAATATCATACATTACATTTTATTTCCACATCTTTCTGACCAGATATTTCGAATCCATAACGTCACTTTAGAAAAAGGATTTATTTTGTAATATTTAAATTTTAAAAACAAACAGAGCGACAAAAATTTCTGTCAAGTCTTCTTGCACTGATGAAAAACTAATAAAAACTACATCAATTTACACTATTGTTTGTGAAACATGGTAAACTTGTTAGTTTACTATATTTTTTTCATAATTTTCATTTCGTAATGGAATTTAAATCACACTTTTTAAAAAAAATGTTGAAAGACCAGAACTTTCGTCGGAATGAAGTATTTTGAAATTTCTAATGAGTTTTATTACATAAAATCAGATAAAATTCATTATAAATTTTTGAAATAGATTTTTTAAAGCATAAATTAACCATATATTTTTGCGAATTGTTTCTGTTACATTTCTTACAAGATGATATTTTAAAAGCCAGATGAATCAAATCTGCACTTAAAATTAAAACTTAGTCTGAAATACGGTTGATTATATATTTTCTCTGAACAAATCTATCGCGAAATTAAGAAACATTTTTAAATTGTTCAAATATTTTTCAAAGATACTGCATGATATATTATTAATTTACCAAAAAGATCAAGTTATGATCCTATCAGGTACCACAAAGTATGATAAATAAAGTATAAAATTAATAAACTCTGCTGGAAATCATAATTTAGATAATTGTTCCTCGGGGAAATTTTTCCAAGTAGAAAAATTGAAGTCTTTTTAATTTTTACCCACAGGTTTAAATTTCCACTCAAAAGGGCTGAACTATTTTTGGTATTGTTCATGCAATTTTCAGGCAGTGACTTTTGATGTCATGCAAAGGCATTAATTTACTTTAATGTAATTCTCTAAGCTAATTTATATTAATGCGCTTTGTCTGTTTCCAAACATATGAGCTTTTGTCTCCTTCTTTCCTGTTTTAACAGTTGTAATTATCAGAATTTAACAAAGATATTAACTATAAATTAATTAGTCAAAAATTACTTAAAACTTAATTAAAAACTCTTAGTATTATATAGAATGGCGCATATGCAGCTATTTCTAATATCATAATTTCGTCAGAGAGGGTAAATTATTTTACAAACTCTAGTTTCTTTTGGATTTTATCTAGGATTTTTGCCTCTTAATTTTTCAAAATGTCTCTCGTTTTGCGGTTGGACAGAATTCAGGCCACAAAGGGTATCCTTTTGATTTATAATCTAGAATTCAGGCCACAAAGGGTATCCTTTTGATTTATAATCTTACCCTTGACAGAAAATTGTGTCCATTTTAGAACTCCTTTGGCGAGTGGTCTTCGAAAAAGTTCGTCATTCGTGTTCTTATCCATTCCTTCTATTTTGAATAATCTTTTACATTCTAAATTCTATTTTATGTGTTTTAAATATTAGTTGTTGTTATTTTTTGTTGATGCAATCACTTGATGCTGTTTGCTTTGAGCACGCAAAAAGGTATATTGTTATCGTTTTTCGTTTAAATCTTTTGTTTCTTATTTATAATTATTTTACCCTTTTATTTATATTTCTATTATTTCCTGTTTTAACATATTCTATATGTAAAAGAGTATATTAGTTTGTTTGTAGGGTCCGAGTGACATTCAAGTTCAGGTCAATTAGAATTAAAATTCTGAATGAAAGCTATTTATTTTTTCAAATGCTAGTTATGGCCTGTTCGTTTTTGTTTCACAACAAAATGAATAGTTTTTTTAAAAAAAAGAAAATTCCTTTTCTTTGCAAAGAAATGTAACTAAATTCGGGTATTATGTATTTACATATAGTAGTACTTAGTTTATAATTTCTTACAGCAATGAGTAATTCGATTTTTTTTCTTCGATTCGTCCACTTTTAACAGGTTTCTACTTGCATTCGATGCAGGAGACAACCTTATTATTTATAGTTATACTATTTAAAATTTTGTGACTTTTTAAATTATAATAAGACAAAAATAAACAATATTAACAATTTTGAGAGTTGATGGAAGAACTAAATTGAAGCATTTTCATTATTGGTTAACTATTTAATATACTATTATATAACTGTATTTAAATTAATCTAGCGGAAACAAATACGATCGACAAACAGCAACATCATAAATTTATTTTAACCATAACAAAGGAGATCACTTCAATCATAATATGATTTCATTTCATTAAATTCATTTTTCTTATAATTTTATTCCACTATAGTTCATTTTTATCATAATGAGATTTTATTTTATTAAACAGGGCGGTCATAAATTATTGGATCTATTTCAAAAATTAATAAAAAATACTTATAATGACACAACTACGGAGTTTTTTTTAAGGAGAGCTCATTGTAAAAAGTTTTTTTCAGATCGGTAACGCGCCGTTACGGTGCTCTATGGGATCGTAAATTATTGGGCATCTCCCATTTTTGAGAGCCATTATCTGCGAAACTTTTAAATCTAGAAGAAAAATAAAGGTTTGTATTTGTATGGAATTTTACGATCTTTAATTTGTTAATTCACTTATAGTGTGAAAACTGAATATTTTTCGGGATATTCAAGGAACACTAAAAAAGGAAACCAGGAAACGCGCATCGGCTTCTTCTGATCGGTAGCTATTGAGGATGGAAATCTCTCACTGTAGCAAATTTAGAACACCGTAATGGTACGCCACCTATTTGAAAAATAAACCTTTTCATTTGCTCTCTCATTTAATAAAATCCGTAGTTGTAACATTATTAGTTTTTTTTATTAATTTTTGAAATGGGTTCAATAATTTACGACCTCCCTGTAGTTTCAAAGCCACATGAAGCCTATTTTGAGACGGATCTCATCATTCGCGACTCGGACGACGATTAGAATGATGCTGAAGTTGGTAGTTTCTCTCTAAATTTCCACGCGACGCCAACCCGAGCACATTCGAACCACGACTGCAGATATAATGTGCACCTGACCCACAAATATGGCGGATATTCAATGAAATCTGATTTCGAAACCATGATCTTCCAATGCCCGAGCCAAAACTTTACCAATGGGCCAATGTCGTGCCATTTCCAATATCATATGAAAATATAGTGAGAAAATTATAATTTTAATTCAATTGATAGTCCGCACTGTTCTTATCTTATATAGCTTAGATTTTGATAATTCCTTTGAACGCGTAAATGCTTACAAAAGAGCAAAAGAATGGAGTAGTTAAGATAGAAAATATTCCCAGAGTCTTTCACACAATGAATTACCCGGCGTCTTTTACACAAATTAATTTGCATTCTCCAGAACAAACTCGCAAGATGAAGTAAAGAAAATATATAAGGAATTAATTCACATAAGGTACTTTTTAAACTCTTCGCTGAGCTCAATGAGATACTTGTGAAAAGAAAATATTCTTGAGGTAAAGTGTTAATTTTATTAAAAGGTTCAAAGAAAAGAGACTTGGGAATCGTTCCGGTGGAAAATTTAAAGAATTTTAAAACCATTTCCCTTTTTCCTCTGAATGAAGTTTCTTCCCTCCATCTTAATTCAGTGTGGTTAAATCCCTGACTATATGTAAAGGTAAGCATAATAAGAATTTTAAAAAATCTGAAGTTTTGCACCAGTAAAACTACGTTTTTTGTATTACTAGGAGCTTATTTTCACACTATTTCAGAGGTGGCTTTTGCATTGTAGGAGTAGGTTTACAGTAATTAATAATTCTGCATTCCTCGACGATGCATTTTTGCATAACTAAAATTTTCCCTTTTTTAAAATTAGTTTTCAATAATTAAATCATCAATTATTAAAAATTTGGTTCATGTGGAGTTTACGGTACCCACTTACTTCGTTTCTCTTAAGATCGCCAACTCTTCGCCGCCAAGAACGGAGATGAGAGAAAATTTGCTTTGGATGCGTCTAGATGTTTTTAACGAGTGACAAGCGCGCATGCGCATAAATTGATCTTTTCATCGGTGTTTTGCGTATCAGGCTATATTGCGCCACGTTTCGATTGGACTGTTTTGTTCGACTCTTCGATGTGATCGGTCGATTCATTCGAATTTGAATGAAACTTCGTCTGGAATTCTTCGGATTGAATATCGGTTCAGTACCTTGCATGTTTTTCTGTGTGTTTCGTTTCTCAATCAATAAGCGAAGCTACTAGTATTCCGCTATGCTGAAAGCGAAGCCGCTGATATTTTTTAAATTAAAAAATTTGCCCGGCACACGCTTGAATGCCGCAGGCATTCCGCGCGGAAATTCTAATTTTCGGAATTTCTTTAAAAACCTAGATTCCTAACATTCAGTGAAAAAGCGAAGCTACTAGTTTCATTCTATGCTGAAAGCGAAGCCGCTGATGTTTCTTTAAATTAAAAAAAATTGTTGGCATGTCATGAGTGTAATTTGCAGAGTAACGCAGATACCAGGCAGTTTTAAAATACAAAAGAGCTTTAATGCAGTTTACTGTATAACAAATAAAGACATGCTGCTGTCTTGCAGCCCAAACACTCAATGACAGCCATCCATTCAGCTGACTACAGCTACGTCTACTCTCAGACTGACTGAACGATTGATTCATTAAAAACACAAATGAACAATATATATAGATTGTAACAACCAATCAACTTAGACTAGTGCCGTAACTTCGGCTACGTCATGAAAATTAACCAACGAGATGCTTTCATTCAGTGACTGAACCAGTTCATTTGAATTCCAACAAAAATTGCCCGGTACACGATTGAAATTCCGCAGGCATTGCGTCCTGAATCTCTCCTTTTCAGGTGACGTATGCGCAAGAGAGCAATAAAATCGCACTGCACACCCAAAACAGCATTTGGCGACGCCAAATGAAATTGCGCCAAGAAAAATTGGCGAGAAACAGGTGGGTACCGTAAACACCACATTTACCAAAAATTTAATAATTAAATTTTTGACTTGATATTTGTAAGTCTTACAAAAAGAAATTTTCACTAAACAATTACTATTTTATGATTTAAATTTAATTAATTAAAATCTATCTTAAAAATAAATGTTTCAATTATTTTCCTTAGTCACGTTCTTAAAGATTTATGCAACTGCGGCTGAACTAGAAAAAAAGAAAGAAATGTAAGATAAGAATTAATGTAAAGAAATTCTCGTATTTATCAAGAAGAAAAATCTTATAGAGCAATATTTTTTAATTAATTTATTTTGTCATTAATTTCCTTCATGTTCTTATTTTTATTTCCAAATTATAGGCTGGCAAAATATTTTTCATAGTGGAAAAACATTCAAAATCCTGTTTCTAATATCACACAGACTATATTTTTTCCCCTCCTTCTTCCCTTCAAACTATGCAGAAAAAGAAATTGTGCTTTGTTACTGCTCATGCGCAGTCGGTGGAAATCAGGACTGAGGGAAACTGCTGCTCTTCAAGAAGTTTTCTTCCTCCACGAAACGAAGAAAATTGTATTATTTTCCCCAGCTTTTCTACTAGTGATTGAAGGCGCTAAACGGCAAATTGATTTAGATTGTTGATGGATTTAAATAATAATCACGAGATAATTCTTGTATTTTTTATTATCTTTATTATCTGTTTAAAGGAAATAACAGCTTGTCTTCTTTAAAATTATTCTTTTATACAAATAAGCTATTAAATGTTGTTACCTCAAACTATATTAGCTTTTAATTTTCGTGATTTTGAAAAAGTAAGAATGAACGATTTTTAAATTTTATTTTATTAATTGGCATAACCCATTCTAATAGTTCGAAATTTTAAAAAAGTAATAAGAGATTGGAAATGGACAATAAACACTTTTATTTAACTTCACTTGTTTCATGTTAGTAAAGATGAAATTTTGTTATCGAATTTTCGCGCTCGTCCTGATGCGCTAGAGTTTTGAAATTTTGTACACTTGTATACTAACCATCGCAATACATTATTTTAATATTTTCAAAATTTAATTATTTGTTAATCAATCAATTAATTAAATTTTATTTTATATGCGCCACCTGGTGGTGAGTTCAGAAAAATCACCAGTACTCCATAATATTTATAATAATAAATAAAGATTAAACGGTAGGAAATAATCATTATATAAATTTCCTCTTTTTAGTACAGTGATAAAAGTGTGTTTTTAAAAACATTTTTATTTAATTTATTATTTCAAATTAATTTTCAATCAGAGCCAAACTTTATACAAAAATTATTCAAAATTTATTTCTATATGAACCGCTATAAAGTATTGCTCGAAGAAAAAATAATTATTTCCATAATAATGATTTATTTCTGAGCATATTTTGCATTGAACATTATACGTATCACATGTATCTTGTATAAGAGAAACACGGGTGTGTTAACCATCACACATATCTGTCTTCAATATACGATACATGTAAATACGCGAAGTAAATGTTTCATTTTTCACATTTTATATATTAATCATTTGATAATTGTACGTGGCATGAATTAATTTCCAATCGTACTTTATTTCATGACTTGCATGTGTGTCTAGTTTTTAATGATTTGCTAGATTTTGGAGCACTTTATTTCGAAAAAAAATCTTGTGCCAAGGAGATACTCACGAATCCAGTTTAATCTGAACTACTGCTCGTTAACCCTTTAACTGGTTTGTCCGTACGTGCATCGAATTATCGCAATTTTAAACTTATAATCTAAATCAAATTCATTCACAGACGTTATAATTTTATACAAAAATTACGTTGAATCCACAATTCAACTATCCTTCAGGTTCTCAACTTAAGGGGACTTGGCACCTCCAAATTTTTTTTTCTGCAATTTTGATGAAACTTATTCAATCTGTAAGTAATCTTATGTAAACTGTGCAGAAACTAAAATTTCTAAAATATTTTTCATTTTGAAAAATTACAAATTTTTAAATTTAAAAAAAATTAAGCTTTTTTCTAAAATGCTTCTTCTCATACAATTTTTAATGTTTTTTCTCCAAATTTTTTGAAAGGGACCTCTCAATGTACTTAACAGAAATAGGGATCGGATTTTTGATATCTACATTAGTTTCAGAGAAAAAAAATTGTTCAAAATTTTATGAAAATTTTTGGAAAATATCAGAATTTTTCACTTTGTCCATTTTAAAAAAAATTCTAATCGCAATTTTTACAAATCCATCCCTAATTCTATTAAGCATGCATTTGTGAGTGAACAGAAAAAATTCAATTAATTAGAATGAAAAGAGATCGACTTTTAGCATTTTGTAGCAGACACCATTTTGGAAAAAAGCAAACTGAGAAAAACAGCTTCAAAGTTTTAAAAACAATAAAATTGTAGTAAAAACAACTTATATCAAGCTAGTTTTTTTTCAGAGAAATACCTTGGCATTTGCGAATTCTAAGTTATGAATTTTATTATTATTTATTATTACTATAATCATTAATTAGCAGCATTATTTATAGGGATAATTAGAATTTTTTTTTTTAAATGCGAAACATTTCACTTTTTTCAAATTTTTTTAGTCAAAATATTTAATAAATGATCTGCAATACTATTTATCAAATATCCATTATAACAGAGAAAACATTTAAAACCATTTTAATGAAATTTTATTGACAGTGAGAAATTCAAACAAACTGAGAAGCGAAAGCAGTGATGATGATGATGATATGCTTAATAAATAATAAAAACGCGAAAGCAAGTAAAACAGTAAACAAACAAAAATTAAACCGCTACTGTTTGAAACTATCTTGCTTTGCTTTTATGGAAAAAATTAGGTGGCTTTGCAACTTGCACTTGAAATATGTATGATTTAAACATTGGAAGTGGGCGTGGCACGTGATGAAATGTTAGACAAAATAACTTCATATCTCACTAAATATTTTTCTGATTGTTTTGAAACTTTCAGATTATTAAGTCAAAGGTTCAAGGATCATTTTCCACTCAAAATTTAAAAATCGATATTTTCATTGATTTTCCGGAATTCTTAGGGTGCCAAGTCCCTTTAATTAAAATAGCAACGCAATCAAAAATATAAAGTGTCATCTAATTAGATAGTTGAGAAAACAAACCAGTTAAGAGGTTAAAAAGAAAGAAAGAAAACCGGCCATTCCGTAGATTATAATGAATATAATTTATATTTAGGTAAGAGAATTAAACTTAACCAATTGAAAAAACTGGAAAACTCACTTAAAAAATGCGCTTCGAAAATAAGCCTATCAACTTGGTGATTGTTGTGGGTTCGAGTCTAATTGCCCTCTTAGGCTTCAAATAGAAAATCTGCAAATCGAATATCATGGGAAATAGCATCTGCTTGTTTCGTTTCCGTAGGTTTCAAAAGGGTAAAACAACTCTATATTGTTGCAAATATGTAAAACCGTTTCTGCTGCCATGTTAGTCTGGTGATAGAGAAGAATGCTTTACAGAGATTCGTATTGTATGCCAACTAATGGCCCCCGACCATGGAGACAAACTTTGTAACCATTTCGCAATAATTTCGAGACAAAATGTAAGTTTTCGAATATGCAAGAATTATCGACCTATCTCTATTAAGAAAGGATTTATAAAGATTATTCTGGATGCTTCTATGTGACGTCACACCTTTTCAGAAAACTATAAATACCCGGAGGTACTGAAACGAGAGAAGATCTTTGGAATCCCCGCTTTTGTCCGCAGTGCGAGCTGGTAAGCTGATCGACTCCGAGCGTTATTGAAAATGCTGTTTTTCTTGTTACTTGCGCTTCGTGTTTTTCCGGAGTATTCTTGAATAAAACGACATTCTTTATCCTCCATTATCCTCCTTGTTGAACTGCTTTCACCGTACACCTACAGGAAGTTTTCATAACAATATACTGAATACTACTCATGGGTAGTTACTTAAATTCGAGGAAGAAGACACAACCACATTTCTGATGCAGAAAAAAAACCGTAATTATTCATATACGTTCAAGACGTTTATTAACTAATCGATCATATGTAAACGGCATCTGTCATGGAACTAGTACAGTCGCATATAAAATTTGATCTCTTCTCACACATCTACCAATTGTAACCAAAGATAACCTGATATTTTTAAACTACATTTATCAGTTAATTTTTTAAGATTTTAAAAGTTTTAATATGGACATAATCTCAAAGCTTTCATTTATATTGTGGCAAATTTTTCGAATAAAATAGGATTTTTTTTATTATAGAATAAATTTTCGCATTCAAATTTAAAAACTGAAAGCAATAACATTTTTATTTCCTCAGATTTCCTGGCTTATTCACCATCTACAAAAAGGCATCAATTGTTAAACATACTTTTGTTGTGTATGCTTCAGTGCAATTATTGTAAGCCTTTTTTTTAAAAAGCCTTTACATATTTCGTCGTGTAAACCACAACGTCGAACTGCTTTAAATATAGAACAAACTAGATCGTATTTCTTTCCCAATAATCGGTCTTATTAACTGCATTTTAAATGTTAGTCTCTATCACGACAATTTAACCCATTCATATTTGCATTCTAGTCTACATATTAGGTTTTAGTGTAACATATTCAGATTTCTAGTTCTCAAACTCTCATTAAGCCTAAATGACTTCATTGTGAATGGCCTTTAATGCCTCTAAATATAAATCGACATTTCACTTCAATTATGGTTTTTTCCCCCTCGTAACATATTACGCACGAAATTCTCATTATGTCTCAGTTACCTAAACAACCATTAAGCCCCGATGTCTTCATACCGAACTGTATTTTTAGTATACATATCTGTGAATCGATATTTTTGCCTCGATCGCTAAATCTTCATTACAACCCAAAAGCCTACACATGACACATAAAAAAGAGGTCTCATTACCTGGAAACCTATACAGGGAAAAAATATTCTCTCATTTCTTATTCGCATAACCATTATCCTGCAGTAAACGCGTTACATTCTGATTATCAAGAATTCCATCATTACTGTCGTTATTCTCGAAATAATTGAACTCCTGCAGACTTTTAGTCATAAAGGCCCACTCTCATAATCAGGAGCAGGTGATTGCATTTATGGGTGATTACGGAAGGGAGGGGGGGAGTGTTTTCCCTCCCTTGGTTAAGTGAGCAGGTGGTAAAAACTGGCAACAACTTTTGCTTAATTGTGATCAGTGTGTACCGTAAGCGAGTTTATTCCAATTTATGAAATAATTATAAGAAGGTTTAATGGCGCGTAAGCTCTGTCATAATCCAGAATTGGTATCAGTAATTGGCCGGTTATGTGAAATTTAGCTGAAAATGTTTTCAATTGAGGTTTAAGGTATTTTCTTATAACTTCCGCATGTCTACCGAATGCATTTGTGCATTAAGAGAAATCATTTGTACATCGTTAGCAGTGAGAATGAAAATAAATGAAAAGTATTTGTTAAATCGATTGTAGAACTTCAAGAAGAAATAAAAAGCGGTTGTATTTCTCTATGAAAGAGTCAATTCGTGAAGCGTCAAGCAATTAAATAATCAAAAACATTATTATAATTTTCTCAAGTAGGGGATTAAAAATAATTGTTTAGGCAGCAGAAATGGAAGTTAAGCTAAAATTGTCGAAAATCGAACGTTGATCCTTTCATCTACCGTTTAAATAACTTTAAAAGAAAAATAACACACACACACACATATATATACAAACATAAACAAAACCAGAAACAAATGCAATAACAGTTAAGAAAATACATAAATTGAAGAAGTGCAATTTCAAAATAAGTAAACTTTAGGAAAATTTTAGGAAATGGACAAAATATGATAAACATAGAATCTGAAAAAGATTTAAATGTGAGGAAAAATAGATTCTATAAATGATTTAAATATGAGGAGAAAACTTCATAAATGCGGTGAATGCGCCAATGCAGCAGCACAACGGAAAAGTGAGAAATATTAATAAAAGAAAACATTAAAAACGCACACAAAAATATATTTTGTTTCTAATGGACTTGGGCTTTTATTTTATTTTTATTTTTTTCAATTGGACTTGGGCTTTTTGCTTTGTTTCAAACTTTGGTTTTTGTTCGGTGTTCCGTGGAAACAAACTCTTTTTGGCTTTATTGCTAGAGTTTTGTGTTCAGAAAACACCGAATTCTATGTTTACGCTCGTTCGGGATTTCCCTTGTTGATGACGCGTCCCGGACGTTGGCGTTCTGTTCCTTTTTATTGTTTTGGTTTTTCTTTTACAACGTGTTTTTAATGTTTTCTTTTATTAATATATATATATGGGCGGCACTCTAAGAGCGCTTTGTTTTTTCGAGCGGTACCGAACTTAAGTCAAAATTGAAGTTTTACCGCAATGATAACCATTTCTGCTCTTTATTTTTTTACCACTTTATTGAGTTGAAACAAAATAAATCCTTTTTCATTAATATACGTTAAATTTCCATTATTTTGATTTTCAACTATATGGAAATTTTTTTCTAGTTACTAAGCGAACCAAATTGTTGGTGGTACGCACCGCCTGATGAAACATTCAAGTACGAGCCATCGGTGGTACGCGATGCGTGATGAAACATTCGAGCCACCGGTGGTACTCGCCGCCTGATGAAACATTCAAGTGCGAGCCACCGGTGGTACTCGCCGCCTGATGAAACATTCAAGTGCGAGCCACCGGTGGTACTCGCCGCGTGATGAAACATTCAAGTGCGAGCCACCGGTAGTACTCGCCGCCTGATGAAACATTCAAGTGCGAGCCACCGGTAGTACTCGCCGCCTGATGAAACATTCAAGTGCGAGCCACCGGTGGTACGCGCCGGCGTGAACGTGATAAGCATCATGATAAGGCTGCAAGTCTCGTCGTGTCAAGAGAGCATTGAAATATTTTTACCATTTATTTTTCATTGTAATGGAATACCGTATTTAATCTAATTTTTTCGCGATAAAGTCCGATTTAGGTGTGCTTTGAGACAGCTTTAACAAAATGAGAACTCAAATTAAATTTA
>BGPR01000282.1:782842-806291 GCA_013235015.1 Araneus ventricosus
ACTTGCACACAAATGCATAGACAGTCAACTAGTTGACGGATATAGTTAGAAATTTGATACTAATCTACAATTCTGGTCAAATTTCATTTATTTAGCTCAGAGGTTCCCAAACTTTTTTCCTTCGCGTACCTCTTGATTAGTCTTTTTATTTTCGCGTACCCCCGTAATGCCATATCCACCCTCCAACCATCCGTCTATACAAAGAAGGTTTTATCAATAATGTTAAGGGCCTAAGTGAGCTTAAGTGTCAAATGACTCGAATTGATAACATTTGCAGGACTTATTTGTGATTTTACATTTTATTCCGCTTTTACAATAGTATTAGTTCAACGCCAATACAGATGAAATCAGTATTGTAATAATTTCGCATTAACTTATAATGACAGCTAAAAATTATGCTTCTTTTTCTTTCTTTTTTCTTATTTGGAGGATAGGTTTAAGGCTTCCAGAACTTCTACTTTTTACATGAACTTGGGGAAAAAATTCTGTAACATTTTTTAATCCCTTGTGTTTTCTTGTGTCTTCCATTACCAACTTTAAGTTCGCGTACCCCAACTGGTTCTTCGTGTATCCCCAGGGGTACGCGTACCACAGGTTGAGAACCTCTAATCTAGCTCGTTGCGTATTTGAACTATCGTATATGGACACAAATGGACAGACAGACAGAACTTCCCGCTTATGGATTTCCTGCAAAATTCGATGGAGATCTTTAATTTTGGTAGTAGGACCACATGCTAAATTTCATTCGTCTAGCTATTATTGTTTCCGAATTGTCGTGTTCACAGGCAGATATAATTGCAAAAACAATATGTCCTGTTTCAGAGGTGTCTAAACGTGACAATTCATCTAAATATCGAGATTGAATTTCTTGACGATTAAAATGCATACTCTTCGTATACTTCATACACCAAAGAGTAAAAATTCGTTCGATTCTCCGGTTTGGAGCTATAAATCAAAAGTTAATCTGTAGTCGATCTTGTAACGCTGACCATAACTGACTGTGGCTGACGTGAGAGGCAGCGCCCTCTGAAGGCTGTTAACGGCATCACGCCAGTTGAGATCATGGTATGGCATGTGCTGCATGCCATGAATTATGCCGTGCTTTAATTCTGTTCTAATTCTGAAATGTTTGTCTAAGCTGTCTGTATGTAACGTGACGCTTAAATAAATAATTGTTAACCCTTAAACGACCCCCACAAGTCTCTTTTTCCATTTTGCCGATTCATAAATCTGTTACTGTTTTAAATAAAATTAAATAAATTTTGGAATAAACTTATTTTCTATTTTTTTCCACCTAGGATAAAGTTAAACCAGCGGGAGTGGTCTCCCCTAAACTTTCTCGTATACTTTCTAAGTGGAGATTCGTCAAAAGCTCGAGTTCGATTTTTTTTTTTGACGATTACAATACTTTCTCTTTGTATACTTCGTATACGAGAAAGTGAAACAAACCAACAAACCTGAAATCAAATATCTGTTGCCACGTTTCAAAAAAATATTACTTTGAAGCAGGTGAGATAAAATAGGCAATGAAATGAATACTAAAGCGAAAATTCTGCTTTGGAATTGAATTCCCAAGAAAACAATTTATACTACCACAATCGTAACAATTGCAAAAGCTCGTAAATAAAAGATTTGCTGAAATAATGAGATCGGTTTGAATTTTATTTACAACAATAAAGAATTTGTTACAATTCATGTTTGAGAACATTATTTATTGTTGTAAATAAAATTTACAATAATAACAGATTGCTACCAGTACTTTGCGCATGAGAATCGGATTAAAAGAAATTGAATATGCAATTTGAACGCCCCTTTTTGACGGATTTGGCCCAAAATTTAATACGGACCTACGTTCATGACGATAAAACTGTGTACCAAATTTTATCCATCTAGCTATTCAAGTTTTTGAGTTATAGCGTTCACATGACCGCGGACATACAGACAGGCAGACTTCCCGTTGACGGATTTTGTTCAAAATTTCATAGAAACCTACAAATTATGTTTAAAGACCACATACCAAATTTCATCCCCGTAGCTCTAGTAGTTTTCGAGTTATCTTGTTCACAGACAGACATAATTCCAAAATTGTGTTTTTCGGACTCAGGGAGGTGTAAAACGTGGAGATTCGTCAAAATCTCGAGTTCGAATTTTTTGACGATTACAATACTTTCTCTTTGTATACTTGGTATACGAGAAAGTAAAAAGAGTTGCTAGAATTAAAAGTTAGTTTAAGTTAAATCCAGTAGCGGCTCGTCCATAAGAGCTGCAGTCACCCCTGAAATTATTTTAAAAGATTTTATTTTCGTTTTAATTCTAATTGGCTTACTTTTCCACTTTGAGAATTCAGTGATCAACGAAAATGACAAAAATTAATAAAAGAATGTAAAAAGAAGACGGAGAATCAATCAAGACTTAAGAGAAAGACAAACCAGATCTGCATCAAGTCTGCCCCTCCTACGGATCCGATATTAATGCAAAGAGCAACGCGAAGCGGGAGAAAAGCAACCTTTTCCCCGCTTGAAATTGTATTCATTTGAGCTGTATTTTTCTCAGCTCTCATTTGGCGCGACTTCCTCATTTGGTTGTTTTTCGCTCTTTCTCAATAGTTCAGTCGTTATGTCGTTTTTTAAATCCAATTCTGGAGAAGTTGTAATTTTTTGCTTCTATATGTTTTTTCGGGTGCTGATTACGAATCTGAGGTTTGCCAGCAATAATTTTTGTTGGAATTTTAGTTATAGCTAAAAAACATTTAAAAAAGTTCTCCAGTTTTTGCTTATAACTCAATAACCATCAATTTTTAGTATATCATCATTATATACCAAAATAATCAACACAAAATTTCCTACAACTTAGGTCTATAAAACTTTTGCAGCACCGCTTGCTTCTGAGCTGACCAGCCGCCACTGGTTAAATCGCCGATAAGTTGGTAGAATCACAGTAAAAAGTGTATCAAAATGACTCTTCCTACGTATAGTTTAACTATAAAACACATGAAAAAAATTCCCGAAATGCCTTTGGCGCTTCACTTTATCTTGGCTTATAAAAGTATCCTATAATAAAAATATTTTCTTTTAAGAACCGGGTAGGTAGTATGTTATGAAATTTTATACTGACGTCGAGAAGAAAAAAGATATTGTAATGGTATCTCTCTTCTTGTTTGCAATAAAAATTCTCCCAAGACTATTTCTTCCTTGGGTCGCAAATATTTGTTTACAAACTGCTGGAAGCAACCACGCATCCAATGCCGCAGATATTTAAAAACATCTACCTTAAAGGGCATGGTTCATTTTCTTTCTGGAGGCTTTTAATTCCTGAATGTCCAAACGCGGAAAGTTAAAACGTTCGTGTTTATTTACCAAAGCGATGGTTCTGGAGAAGGGGATTTTGCAAATACTCCGACAATAGTTCCAGGACTTTTTTAAAAAAATTTTTCTTACAAAATACATTAAAAGAAACTGTAAGGAAAGAGAGCGGAAACTAAAAAATCATGATCAGTCTGGGTTTTGTTCTTATAAAAGGACTACTTTTTTCGCCTTTCGAAACCATTTAGTTTTATTGAGTGCAGTAAATATTCGAATACAAGGGAGTGTAAGTACTAGATGGAATGTGAATGAGATTTCCCTCGTTTCCTTGTCGTTAAAAGAGGAATTGTTAGATCATAATCTTAAAAGCATGAAGTGCACTAACTCTCCGCCCCCCCCAAAAAAAAAATGTCTGACAAAGGAATTGGAATAACAAACCAATCATGCGAAAGTAATCTGTTTTTGATTATTCAGGTTTTTTATAACCGCTCAAAATAACCGATTTTCGGATTTTTTATTTTAAAAAACACTCGCCGTTTGTAGACAAAAAAATGTTTAGTATTGTTTTTGCAGGAAATCAATCCATTGCCCAATATCCATCTGTTCATAAAGACTCTTTCAGTAACCCGCCAAACAACAGAAGCCTCGAGGAAGCCATTGTCGTTGATTGGTCTAAGATGATGAAATTCAAAGCTTCATAACTTGGTAAATTTTAGTTTAATCGAACCTAAAATCGAGACTATCTTCCAATCCGGTTTTTTACCCGGTTATTGGATTTAAAAAATAACCGGTTATAACCGGCACAAAAATTTCCCGCAAACAGCGCTTCACCGAAACAAAAAAACCGGTTTTCGGTTGAAACCGGTAGGTTTTTCCCATCCCTAGTCGTTGGACATGGTTCGCCTATTATACATATTTCTTCTGTTTGTTTTTCCTTTACTTAAATTACACAAAAAAGCATAAAATTTATAAAAAAAATCTTTAATATATGTATTGCTATTCATGTTGAAAAAAATTCATTTATGCATTTTTACACGGTTTTATTTAACTTGACTTGTTTCGTATTGATAAGAATGGAATTCTGTATTCGATTTTTCATTCACTTCTTGATATAATGCAGATACGAAATTTTGTACATTTGTGTGTTCCCTGTTAGCAATACATTATTTTAACGATTTAAGAATTTAATCATCAGTTAATCGATTAATTTCGATTAAAATTTGATTCCATATGATAGACGTGACCTAAAGTGTTCTTCGATTTTCTTCGAATTTCGCATGAATGTTCCTTGAAGCCATTAAAAACGAAGAACGTGTAAGGATTTTGATTCCGTTTCAAGATAACAGTCGTTTAAATGGTCCCATTTCCAGCTTTATTCAACAGTTCTAGCTAAACAGTTCATAAAAATTTGAAGACCAACTTCACTCTCGATCGTAAATTTTCTATAACTTTGTTTTACATTTTTGACATAGCTCTACTGATTTACTGGTAAATGAGGGGCAAATGTTAGAAATAATATTATCGAAGTGTGTTGCTGACCTATAGAGAGTAGTGTTCCTTAAACATCGATAGACTATCGATACATCGTATCCAGGTCGATAGTATCGGTTTTCGGAAGTATCGACTAACAATCGATAGCATCGACTTTCTCAAAACGATCGCTATTATTGATATTTTTCTCCCGGGCAATACTATCCATAGGCGAATTTTCAGTCGATAGTTGCATCGATAGACTATCGATACTATCGTATCCAGGTCGATAGTATCGGTTTTCGGAATTATTGACTGAAACAATCAATAGCATCGACTTTCTCAAAACTATCGATATTATCAATATTTTTCTCCCGGGAAATACAATCGATAGGCGAATTTTCAGTCGATAATTACAAAACTATCGATTGAAAATCTGAGTCGAGTTCAGAGATGGGCTATCCAGCTTAAAGGGGGTGGAAATGGTTGGGGATTGAAATTTTGCCATAAATCCTTTTACAATTGAAAATAGAAAGAAAATTCAAATTAGGCGAATTATCGCCTTAACATAACGAACATTTTTTGCGTTTAGACGTTTTTGATAACTGCAATTGCTTAGAAGTTATGAGCTGAAAAGTGATTTTCCCTCCCTTCCATTCCCCTCCCCCTTAACTTAAACTGCCTTTCAACCTATGCATGTTACCCCTTGTTGGAAAGCTCTCGTCATTTGCAGTCTCTTCCACCTGCTTTCATTCTTGCAGATCGAATCCTTATGAAAATAGAGATGTTCTTTTCCTTATATCTCCGGACTAAAGGAATTTACCTTTGCCTTCCGGCTTGCCGACGGGGATTCTTTTTTAAACTGCGATAAAGAGCAAACCTGACTTTTTTGGACGCGAGGTTTTCTGTTTATGAAATTACTAGTTGAAATTATTTTATCTTATTTTCTGAAAAATGAAAGAAACTCAAATTATATGTGAAGCGAAAATTTAATATAAAATTAAAGCAAACGAATTAATTCATCTTACTTGTTTATTTTGTAGTGGCAAACCCCCCGGACGAGGATGATACAACACCTTCAAAAGACGATGACACCCAAACTGCTGGATCACCAGGATCGGGTGAGTTTTTTGCTTTGGGCATATTTTCATTTCTCAAGGAAATACTTAGTGAGAGAGAAATGGTGAAAGCTGGAGGAACTTTGTGATCTCTAAATAGAAAAAAAATTGTAACGATTGATTGTGTTGCTCAACTCTAATGTCTCTTAACCATGAGGTGAGTTTGGTTTAATAGCTGTATATGCAGTTGTAAACTGGCGGCTTGTAAACTCATAAAAGAATAGAGATTCGGAAAATTTTCAAAAAGAAGTGCCTTTTATCTTCCATTAGCTGAAATTCTCTACATTCAAAATTTCAGATGTTAATGTTCAACAATTCAGATGTTTAATTAATTCCTGCTCATTAAGTTATGAGTAAGTTATATTAACGTTGGTGCGCTAGCCTAAACATTTTCTCCAAATTATGTTATTTTCCTTGCTGTGAAGCGATTACCCTTGACAGAATAATTGATTTATAACAAGAAAAATGAAGTTAAAATTTAAATAATATGTAGTAATCAGGGAATGCTTCTTTCGCATGAATATTAAAGCAAAATGACAAAAATAATACTGAAAAGGACTGTTTTGAAGAACGGAAAAGTGAAAGAGAGAGAGGAAAAGATTGGAAGAGTGCCAATTTCTGATTTCTCCTCTGATTAGGAATAGGTTGGTAAACTATGTAGCCTCGATAGAGATATACAAACGACATTTGCTCCTATTCATATGTCATTTCGCCAAACGCACGAAGCGCTTCTCAGCATCATTTCTAGTAGTGTTCTTTAAACATCGATAGTTCAACTATCGATGGTTTTCACCCCGACGATACTATCCATAGGTGTTCGATAGTTTAGAAACTATCGACAGTTCCTGTAGGTTGTTTCAATCGATAGTTTTGAAACTATCGATAGTTCCAGTCGATAGTTTTGAAACTAACGATATTTCTTCTATAAAAACATAATGTTGGATGTAAATTTTGGATATTTAACCGTTATTATTCAGTTATTAACCATTAAAATTGATGCAAAATTGAAAACGGAGGGACGAGGTAGTTCAGATAAATGTGTTGCAGAAGCTGGAAAAATCTCTGTAGTGAAACGGTACGACAATCGTGCGGGCGTAGTTAAAAGATGGAGCAAAAAAAGATGTCGCTTTTCTTGAAGTTTTCAGACCTGAAATGGACCTTATGCATGTGACATCACATCCTCCGACACGTGACCTGCCGGAGGCAGCCATTGGTCAGTCTTAAACAGCTGACTCAGGTCTGCTTTTATTTCTGAGTCACTTATAGGCCGATCGTTTTATTTATTCCTCCACAGCTGTTTTTCTATACTCTCGAACCCAAAGGGTGCATAAGGTCCATTGTAAAGTTTTACAATAAAAGTATGAGGGGAGGGTGGAAATGTCATTGTACCAAACGGCTATAAGGAGCAAAAAATGAACCCTCTGCATCATCTTTCAATATTTCAATATGGCTATAATAAATTCCTGGTCATGGTACAAAAGAGATGCAAACTGTTCTGTAATTCCTCAGAAAAACTAAATAGATTTATTGGACTTCACATTTCAAATAGCAGAAGCTCTCTCATTTTCAAATCAGTCAGCAGCCCGTACTAAAACCGGACGTCCATCAGGTAACAGCCCTGCTGTACAACCTCCAAAGAAAAGTGAAATCTGTCGGACCTTGCAATGACGTGAGATATGATGGGATAAACCACACGATTGGAAGAGGTTCAAAGCAACAAAGAAGCAAAATGAAAGGTTGTTTCATCAAAACTTCATCTTTTTGTGAGAAATGTGAGGAATATTTATGTTTTCATGCTCAAATAAATTGTTTCAAATCATTTCATTCAAAATAATTGTAAATTGAACTTAAAATAATTTTTTTACTTAATTGAAGCCTGGTGTTCTATTATTAGAACACTTTTTAATTAGTTTGCTAATTGTCAAAAAATTATATTTCATATATATAATACTAGAAAATCACCCGTCATGGTATGACGGGTGCGAATCGGCTCTTCATTCGAGAGATTTCCCGTCAAATTTGACGTGTTTAAATGATATATATGCGAGAGAAATGTTTAACATTGATTGAAATAAAATAAACATATGTTTTATGACAGGAAATATTTATTATTTACATATTTCTTTATTCAAAAAACCTCTTGGTAAACAACATTCCGCGCAAAGTATTTTTCTTTGTTTAACAATTTTCCTTGTACTTCAGATGTCTTTGTGTAAATTTTAACGTTGCCAAAACATATTATCAAATTATATTATCAGGATTGCATTAAATAATCAGATGCATCGTGGCGTCCAAACTATATCACGCGCATAATATACCACTGACGTGATTTACTACTTTCTATTAAAAAACGGAAATTAATTTGAAATATTTGGTTAATATAATTTAAAATTTCTCGGGAACTATTGATCATAGCGAGATAAATTTTATATCAATCGATATCAAATTTTAGTTCACTATTTTAGAACTATTAAATTTGAAATTAGAACGACAATTACTCCTTTAAATTTAAAATTTCTGAAATTTAGGTTCTCCAACAATGGAATAATGCTATTGAACGTCTCACAGTGCTATGGCGAGAGTTTTATTGTTGGTGACGTCAGAGCGTTACCGAGAGACACATCTGGGCTATTATATTAGTAATAACATATTAAACCATTCACTGATTTTTTATTATCTGTCCTGTGCATAAGTCAGGGCCGAAGGGGTTAAGATCTATTGTGTAGGGGCCCTGTTGCTCTTTAAATGATGCGTAGTGGCCATACGTCCTCCTGCCGGTGTGGTGCGGAAATTTTGAGAGGGGTTCTAGCTCAGGTGTCGCCCTTGTCATCTGATTGTGGTTCAAAATTAAGAGGTCCGTCCCAAAATAGTTTTCATGTGACGAGATGTAACGGGACATTAATGTAACTAAAACTAAACTTTGCATACTTCATACAGGAGAAAGTAAAAAATGGTAGCACTTGACAAATGCGATAGATGAATTTATTTTTAGATTGCGAATTGTTATCGTCACAATTTGTTTTGATGTCGCCATGCATATTTCTCTTAAATGATGAATTTGCTCATGCGTGATGCATATGCAATAACAGTGGATCATTGTGGCTCTGAGTTGTTATCATCACAATTTGTTTTGATGTCGCCATGCATATTTCTCTGAAATGATGAATTGGCTCATGCGTGATGAATATGCAATGACAGTGGATCATTGTGGCTGCTGAATACATGAACAAGCTTCGTTGTCCCGTTATTAGAACAACTATTGGCGTTAGAGGTGTTCCATTGTCTGACAGCTAGACTAAAGGCTTGTGACCTGGACGATAGGCGATTGTAATTTCTTTCTTGAAAAATATAATTCTTTGATTAAATCTTTTCACATTTTGAAAAATTTGTTCACTTTAAATATTATCGTTTTTGTTATTTTTTTATTAGTAAGTTTTTGTTAACTTCAGTCAGTTTCTGTTTTCTTCTCTTCTTTTTATCCATCATGTCCAATCAAATATTTAGAATTCTACTCAAACTTTGCAAATCTTGCTGTTTACCTATTGCCATAATCTCTATTTAAATTCGCTAGCATCTGGCTAAAAACACTGATGGATAAAATTATATTGACATACTTTTCATATAGTTTTAGTCGTAATTTAACTTGGTTTAATTTTGATTTAATAAAATAAATATAAGTAATTAGAAAAATAATTCTAGATTCATTATAACTCATAAATAAAATAAAAAATTAATGTTAATGACAAAATGTGAAAATGTAAGAATTTTAGCAATACATGAAATCTGGACGAAATTATAAAGTTAAGAAATATTATAGAATATAATAGTTTTATTATAAAGTTAAGAAATTTTCATTTCGTTTTAGTCATAATTTAACTCAGTTTAATTTTGGTTTAATAAAATAAAGATAAGTAATTAGAAAAATAATTTTAGATTTACTATGACTCATAAATAAAATAAAAAATTAATGTTGATAAGAAAATGTACGTTTTTAAGAATGTTTAGCAATACATCAAATCTGGACAAAATTATAAAGTCAAAGTTCTGGATTGTGACTTTTTGTGTTCGAATACGTTTATTTTATGATTATAAATGTGATCCGTGTTACCGTTAATGTCTGTTATTATCTTTATTTTTCATATAAAATGTCAAACGATAAAATACAATTTAAAAATAAAAGTTCTAAGGTATGAGATAATGGTCTGATTTGTTTGCAAAAATATATTTTACGATAAAAAAATAATTAAGCCATGTCTCATATTCGAAGTAATGCATAAAAATTGTGGTCCAACTCATTTTTGAGTTTGGTAGTTTATAATTATGTCCATATTTCAGGTAATGCTAATTTTATAAAACTAACCAATTTCATATATCCTGTACTATTTTTATTTAAGTCAGGCGTCAAATTAAAATTATAAATGTTTGTCTAACTTTTTATTTTTATTTTATCAATGCAATTGTATATTTAATTTATGATTAAAACAAATTGAACATTTTTTGAGTTTATAATTCTGCCCATTTGTGTATATTTAAAAAACTGTCAATGATAATCGTTTGTATATAATAAAGGCAATAATTCGAAAATCATCGTCTTTAGAATTTATATCGTACAGCTCACCTGTCAAAGGTTTCTCGTTTATTGCCTTAATCCATAAGAATTCCCCTAGCTCCGCTCTATAAAAGAAATAAAGTCACATTTCATCCTGATAATGTATCGGAATTCCGATACACCAAGGGCAATATTATCTGTAACGTTTCCGTTTTTTTTTCCTTTTATGGCTTTTTAAATACTCTAAGGACAGTCACTAAGAAAAGTCCATGGGTCGTTGTCAACTAAAGATGCTGATCAAGATAAGTCGGGACTTTTCTTCTTTTTTTTGTTTTGTTATATATATATATATATATATATATATATATATATATATATATATATATATCAACGATATTAGTTGTAGAAAAATTACTTTTTCGGAAATAAGATCGCCTATTTGTTGGATACTTGTTTACTGCTGACACTAATAGAAGTTCGAGGAAAAAAATTCTTGTTTTCTTCATAACTGTTTCTATTCACTTTCAATAAAAATTATTCTCGTAAATTCCTGGTGATTTCTTTAATCTTTTCAAGCCCCCTATAAAAACCTTTTTTCTTCAAAAGAAGAAATGATATTGCCTGGATTTTGTTTTCGAAAATTATTTAAAAAATATTGAAGTTACCAATTACGCGGACGTCAAAACAAATAACCAGATGAATGCTCTCTTCTTGACTTTCTCATATACTTCCATATTATGGCGCGTGCCATGTTTAGTTTCGTAGTAAATTTAAGAAAATCATATGGACGAGTTTTCAGTTTTTTAATTTTCATTGTTAATGTAGAACTTCCGCTATACCGACCGACTGCCGGTGTAATGCTTCGTTATTATGAATCTTCAAAAATTCAACATTCTGTTTGAAGATGTTAATTCATATTTAAAGTAGTTTTTTTTTATTTCATGGCTTAAGGATGCTTTGAAAATATTAAATTTGATATTCCTATTGCTGTAATTATCAACATTTGCTTAAATAAGTGCCTCATTTTGTGGAAAAGCTACCATAATTGTTCGTTATTGCTCCTTTTGGCGACTTCTAAGGCTTGTTTGGCGATTAAAGTTTTAAATGATTGAAATATTCATTGCCGGTAAAAATTTTAACCAAACGATTCAGCTAATTACAATCGTTATATTTGGAATTTAGCCTTTCTAAATAAAAGAATTAAACGACCTCAAAGAACAGTGAATTCAACAGACTTTGTTTAATAAAGAAAGAACTGGTTCCAGCTTGACTCTTGATACAGTATCGAAACGGATTTGGCGATTGCTTAAATCTGAGATTTACCTGAAAACAGTCTGTGAATCCACCCATCTAGTTCGATGCCTTTATTCGTTTCTAGCCGCCTTCGGCGACCAGCTTGATCGCCGGAAATAAAATTTCAACTGAATCTCTTGTGCGTAATTTTATATTCATGGTTCCCTTAACAAAGTAGTTTTAAACTTCAAATCGCTATAGACATTTAACCCACGTTCTTTTCGTACCCTTGCACTTGTTCTGTTCCTTGTCTACATTAACATAAAATACGCATTTGCTTTCAACATTAAATTGGCGCGGCACATTTTACGTCCAGCAGTTTGCTTATTGACTTAAAACACGCTGATAAAAAGAATTAAAACATAGCAACGATTATCTTTCAGTTTACTGGATTATTTCATTATTTACTTGCTGTCTTGAGGACACAGATTTCTACAGATTTCAGAGAAAAATTGATCAAATAAAAGAAGAAAGTAAAATCCAGTTAGATACATTTTTAGCTTTCAACAATGAAAGAGAAACTCACAATTAAATATTCGTTTAAACAATGACAGAGGTTTGAAATGCGTTGCAACAGTGGAAAATATTGTTATAAATTATGCCAAAAAAGTTTTTAAAGGCTGTTAAAATTAGAGAAACATTTTACGGCAACTTAATTTATATCATTGAAAAGGTAATTACGCATTTTCAGATGGCGTAGAAATGATTATTGTTCTGTAATGTTTACGGAAGTTATTAAGGAAAAATGATAAAACTTTGCTTAATTTTTAATTAATTAAAATTGTAGTTAAAATTTTAAGACAAAACGGCTCGAGGTGCACATTCCCACCCCCCAAAGATTGTTCGTGCCAAATTTCATAGCTCCAAGTCAAGCGGTCTGTCCTGTAGAGCGGTAACACACATATTCTCCTTTATTATTAGTAGAGATTGTGTTTTCATGCACACGGATGAACAGGCAGACTTCCCTTACACGAATTTCGTTCACAGCCTGACACAGATCTGCATGTTAGTCTAGCTCTTCACTACCTCAATAACATGCAGCCACATCGGTGGATAGTAGTGGGTCTCTCAGTTGACAGAGAAAGAGAGCTCTTATCAGCCACTCTGCGATATCAAAATCGCATTCCGTGTATTCGTTCAAGTCCTGGACCACAGATCTACATAGTTAGTCTAACTCTTCCAATACCTCAATAACTGCAGCCAATATCGGTGGATATATGGATCTCTCTCGTGACAGAGAAAGAAGCTCTTGTCACAGCACACTAGATATCAATCGCATTCCGTGTAATTTCGTTCACAGTCTGACACAGATCTACATGTTAGTCCTAAGCTCTTCATGCTCCTCAGTAACATACAGCCAATCGGTATAGTATGAATCTCAGCCGAGGACAGAGAAAGAGAGCTCTTATCACAGCCACTACGATATCCAAATCGCATTCCGTGTAATTTCGTTCACAGTCTGACACAGATCTACATGTTAGTCTAGCTCTTCAATACCTCAATAACATGCAGCCACATCGGTGGATAGTAGTGGATCTCTCAGTTGACAGAGAAAGAGAGCTCTTATCATGGCCACTACGATATCCAAATCGCATTCCGTGTAATTTCTTTATTCTTCACTTATTCTTCCAAATAAATAGGGAGTTTCTAAATTATCAGGAACAAATTTAAAGGCAGGTAGAAAAGACGGAATCAAACATCTTATACTTGGTAAAATGGTGCGTGGAGAAGTTAGAGCTCGATCATGAAGTGATTATTAATGATCCTACATGTGCACATTTGGGTATGTTTAACACACTCTACCCTCACCTTTGGGTCCATGATAATCTTCGTGGAATGAAACTATTTGTCTGTCAGGATATATTCTACATTAACCCTCTGAGCAGCGCAAACGTCTTTTCCCGTTTTTCGTGTTCAGTTCAAGAGCTGATAGCGCGTATTTATATGTATATTTTCTTAAAAATACCATGGATAAGGTGTTCTTAAGATTTCAAAGATATAATTAAATACAAAAAAGATTGATTCATTTCCTTTAAAAGTTCAGTTTTCTAACCTGATAGCTAAAAGTTCAAAATAATTGGGCGCTCAGAGGGTTTTAATGTCTTGGTTGTAATGGTGCACAACTGTTTAGAAGGACATTACATTTTACCTGGTGGGTTTGAAAGGCCATACAAGTTTTACGCTATTTTCGCAAGTTTTCTTTGTTTCGCCCATACATAAAATGCTAGTGATTCGCTACCAATGCATAATGCTCGAATTCAGCCCCGGGAATGAAGATTTAGAACCACTACCATTTCAATGCGCCATTTTTCCAATCTCAATCTATTACAAAACTTGCTTATTTTGATCTCATTCAATTTGCGCCAGGAATTTCAGTATCACCCTCTATAGATAATTAACACTAAAATCAACTGAAAGAAGTTTTTATAAAACTTAATATTATAAGTCCAAAGAAATATCTAATCATCTGTGTTGATGAAAAAAAGATAACAGTTAATAAAGCATGATAAATCTTTTATAGCATGATCCTCACATATCGTATTAAAAGTCGTGTGGATCCAATAATGTAAACCATTTTTGGACAGCTGCTTAATAAAATGAATTCAGATTTCTTTAATTGCTTTCTTGAAGAAACATCTGTGCAATTACAGAAGATTGGACTTTCTTTTCGATATTGCTCAGTATGGATTGTTGAGAGTAAGACAAAGAACTTTCGTAATTTTCATTCTTGATTTCTCTTTCCCCTTTTTTATTACTTGCAGAGAATGGTTTTTTTCTAGCAGAACTAGTTTTATTTGAGTTTGACGTATTCAAACACAGAAGTAGTTCTTTAACGAATCGAATGTCATTTTCTTTCTTTACAGTTGGAATATTCGTGAGGAAACGAATAAATCTCTGAATTTTCTTTTACAAATCTTTTAATCGAATATATATCTTTTTTTTTAAATCTTATATTGATTTCAAGTGAATCGATGCGAAGTTTCCAGCGTATATGTTGCTTTTCATTTTTCACCCAAATATTTATATGTTTCGTTATTTTTACTTCTCTCTTGGTTTAGAGGCTACTTTTTTAAATATAAAAATAGTTAGGGTTTTAATATTCGTAACGAATAAAAAATATATATTTGTAGAATTATTAAAATATTTAAAGAAAAAATTAATCGAATTAAAAAATCGTTTGGTAATAAAAGAAATTAATTAAAAAAATCGTTTGGCATTAATTCTTTTCTAAAGGTAACAAAAATAGTTTGGAAACGATAACGTTGCCTAGCAACGGAAAAGAATGAGATTGAACTTGGAATTCGATGCAAGAGTGATGTAACGTTTGTGATGTAAGTGTATGTGTTTGTTTTACATGTTTGTGCTGTGGTAGACGTCCAATAACTATATTATTGTTGATAAAGAAGGCTCCACGATTGTTCACTCTATGCTCCAATACATCACAGGGTGTTAGTTTTGTTTAGTTGTACCAAAGTCCCATTTTGAAGATGCATGGGAAGGATCTTGCATTTTTAATCTTTTTCAGATGGCGAAAGTCGGCATCTGAGCTTGCATTCCTTTCTTTAAATTTCCACACCACACCAACTGGTAGTCGTTTGTCCCTCATGTATTCAACATGCAACAGACTTGTGTATCTTTCGTTAATAGGATATGGATCCTGAGTCCATTTAAAGCTAAGATTCTGCCGCCAAACCATCAGTATTTTTGTAAATGTAACTCTAGAACCTAGCACTTTTAGTTGTTTCATCTGTTTTATTTTTATATAATTAATTATGTTGCTTTCATAATGCATTCATTTTATTAGATGACCAAGATATTCTGATAATCTTTCTCCATTATGTATTACATTTATGTTTACTCCTGAATATTTAAACTCTAATTTTATATTATTAATTGCTGACGTATCGTTCTAAAATCCTATTAAAGTCAAACAAATGATGACGGACAACGGAATTTAAATTTTAAACTTGTATGAACTCTAACATAATATTTATATATGCCCTAAAATTAAATATTATCATATGCTGAAAATTTCAAATGATGTTATTCAAATAAAAACATTACTTGTGAAATAACGCATAAAAGCTTTTGAAAATTTTAGAACTTTGAATCATCAATAAATCCACTTTTCTGAAGATATAATTCAAAATTATATTCATGAAATTATGCAGAATTGACTATTTCGTAGGAAATTCTTGGATTCTTTCGCATCTTAAAAACACAACAAAAGTACAACGAATGTTGTTTACGTTAATTCTTTTCGGTTACTTTTAAAAAGTGAAAATATGATTTATCTTCCATTTCTGATGATTTTCTTGTATATACCTGCCATTTTTCCTTATGACTTCTAATGCTGTCTAATGTTTTTTTTTACTTTTTAGTGATACATATTTCAATACCATTTGTAGTTTATTTAATGTTTATTAGTTTTTATAAAAATGATACATAAGTTGACATGTTTTTTTCTCAATTTCGTCGCTGCCATCACAGAAATATTGACAAAAATATTTTATGTTTTTAATTTATATTTTGAAGAAATCTTTTGCTAAAATATGTCAAAGAAAATTAATTTGGAATTTGAATAGAAATATTAAACTATTGAATGTTATATTATTTTAATGCTTAGTTGAAATCAAATGTATTAACTTGATTTTATCTATAATAAAATTACTTATACGTATAATTATAGAGTCTAAATCTGCAATATAATTAGATTCTTGATTCTTGGTGCAATATAAAAAGGAATTTTCTCTTGACTAACGAAAGAATTTTAAAACTGTATTATTCGAATGGAAGTAAATTTTTGGAAAATAAACTTATTGTTTGTTAAAATTAAATGATGGTTAGTCTAGAACTGTATTTCTGTTATTTAGCTAAATAATAAAACATAACCATGATTTATTCATTTTAATATGCTTAAACATTCTATATTATTTTCCTTAATTCCTCATTTTTACTTTATTATTTTCCAATTAACTTCATTATTTTGACTGTAACAGCGTACAAATTTCATTTTACTTTCTGAAAATGTATGCAACTAACAAGATTGACAAGAAGCAAAATATTATGGTTAGGAGAAATTTATCAAGGATTGGAACATTTCGTCGAAAGTAACTTTCCTATCAGTAAATAAGACAGGAGGCCAATTTAAAAGTACAAAAACAATTATTTTATTTCCAAATCAAACATCATGAAAATCCCCAGATTATTTTTTATTTATATAGCAGTCTGATATAAATAAAATTCCTGTTCAAAGAGGGGCGGTTGTCAAAATATTAGCAATAATCTCCCGAGAGAATAAAAATCACTTTCAAAACAAACATTCCAAATCTCATCAAAAACTGAGCAATGCCACTTCTCAGTCGACTTTTAACATAAGTTCCATTACCAGCTGAAATATCGAATCTTGAAAATTATGGAAACATCTTGATATTTTGCGAATGGCTTGAGATTTCGCATGCTTTGTTTATGGAGTAAAAACGTGAATCTTTATCATATCAGTGAGCACTATCTTTTAAACTCATGTCAGCTGCCTTTTACGGCGAAAGCAAAAAGTTATTTATTATGATTCAAAATCAGACGATTATTTAAAATAAGCAAAATAATATGCACGACAAATAAAAACATTGTAAATTATCTTGGTTTGCATTATAAAGTTCATTTTTACAATTAATTTGTGTTATGACACAAAGTTATAAAACAAATTTCTCTACTATTTGGCTTTTCATCCATATTTAACTATTTCCGAGGCTTTCGAAACTGTTTCCTCATATTTTATTTCTACTGAAGCATTTCGAAGCTCATTTGCACATCGTATTATTTTATTATTTAATTAGAGAAGAGATAAGGTTAAGGGATAGAATTACCATATTGTTGACAAAATATTTAAATGAAAAACTTTATACAAAGCTTTTGAAATTTACGAAAGGGTTATTTTTAAGGTAAACCACTACTATCTTGTAATGTATTCTGCGTTCATTTAGCGCTTCCAAAACACATTTTTCTTTCAAACACTAAACTTTTAAGTGGCGTTTCCTGTTCACAAAAACGAATAAACTTTTATTCCAAATACCAGAATTTACATAATCAGATAAGTTTTTCACAGATATAAACTCCATACCCGCAGAACTCTTCGACACAGAAGACTTGAATTGTCTGCACTTCAGTTTCTTTTTGCTAAGAAACTCCTTTATTCGCAGTCACTTATGAATATTCTGCATAAGTCATTGTTAAGGAAAGGGAAAATTCCCCACCGTTTTGGGAATAAGGCACACCGGGTCTGTGGAAACGACTTGGAAAAATATTTGCACACGGATTTCCCTATGGACTTATTGAATTTTCCCCTCTATTGGGAAGGAACATTTTTCACTTGCATAAACATGGAGTATTGTAGCCTTCGATAGGGAACTTTCCAGTCGAGTGCCCGAGGATTTTGTCGAGGGCTTAACTTTTCCATTTCGTCGTGTTCGCTGGAGGTTGGCTTTGGGACTTCCACTTTATCGTTTTCTTCTTGTTATTTCGTCATCCGCTACGCGATGTTACCAAGAGGCTATAAATGGTGATGGAGGTGTTTTGTTCGGGGTGTGGAACACTCCAAGTTCTATCAGTCGGTTCAGAGTTGCTTTTGGATATTGAATAATGTAATGCTGTTCCTTTATTTTGTTAGAAGATAGTGGAAAATATAGTTGTGTTGCGGAATAGTTTTGGAAGACTTCTTTTTTCATCGTGCGTCATACATAATGTTGCTATCAATAAATGATTAACGATTTGTTTCTTGTAAGTCTGCTTTCGCAATTCGTTTTTTTATATATAATTATATTAAAATATGTTAATATATAATTATAATATATTAAAAACATGAACATACATTTTTTTCCAAATTTCGGCAATTTCCCGGTTTTTGAGTTTTTAGAACAATTAAATTTCTGTTTAAAGAAGAAAAAATGGTAAGGCTGCCTTTAGCTTCTAAACGTTTTGTTTTAGGAGGAATATTTCATAAATAATGTTCCTATTTGACATGAACTACATTTTAATGCACATTAACACATAAATATGTATAATGAAATATTTCACTGACACATGATGGGAATATTTTATTACACATTGAAACTATTTTACATTTCATTAGGAGAACGGAATGTGCTGCTGCAAAAATATATTTGTGAATCAATTTTTCAAAGTTTTGTTAAATTGGGAAACAAACTGCAGTATTTAAACTGACATGAGTGGTTATCCATCGGCGGCTCTTCATTGTAGAAACAAACAGTGCTGCAATAGTTGTACAGATATGAGTTGTGGGAATTTTTGTGCTGATTATTTTGGTATATAATGATGATATACTGAAAATTAATAGTTTTTGAGTTATAAACAAAAACTGGGGGAAAAACAAATTTTTTCGTGTTTCTTGGTGAAAACTAAAATTCTAACAAAAATTTTGGTGGCAAACCTTAGATTAAGTTAGTAATTAGCACCCCAAAAACATAAAGGAGTAAAAAATTACAACTCCTTCAGAATTTGATTTAAAAAAACTACTTACAGTAGAAGAAAAGAAAAAAAGCGAAAAAACGCCAAATGAGGAAGTCGCGCCAATTGAAAGTTGGGGAAAATGCAGCTACTACTTTCAAGAGGAGAAAGGGTTGCTTTTTGCTCCTGAATGAGCTCTTCCTGTTGCTCAGAGTGCGAAATTCGGTCTTTGGGACGGCAGAACTCTCTGCAGCTCTGGTCTCTCTATTTATTCTTGATTGGTTTTCTGTCTTCCTTCTGCGTTTTTTATTACGTTTCTGGCATTTTCGTTAATCATTGAAATTTCAAAAAGGGGAAGTAAGCCAATTAGAATAAAATAAGAAAATACAAGATTTTAAAATAATTTCAAAGGGGACTGCAGCTCTGCAGCACTAATGGACGAGCCGCCACTGGTGGTATCATTGATGAGCTAATTTTTTTTAGACTTGTGAGGTGTTATAAAATTTATCTTCGTGTGTATATATATTATTTCAGAAGTTATTTATCAAAACCTATATAAATATATACGTTGTTGAAAATTTTATATAAATTGCTCTGATGTGCATATTGTCACCATTTAACGTATAGTTGTACCAGATTTTGTTGATCTAGTTAAAAACTTTGACCTTTGGATCACCAATAGCCATGAGCTCACACACTGTCATTTTCTTTTATTTTCGTTAAAGAATCTCTCGTAGATTTAAAGAAATACTTTTAATATCAAGTGTAAACTTTCCATTTTCTCTAAGAGATTAGCTATACTGAGCAGATCTAAGAAATGAGGGCCATGGTGGCTTTATGGCAAGCTCCTGGCTTTGGGACCGGAGGGTTACAGGTTCGGAACACGATCCCAACAAAAGATTTGCCTTGGATTTGGACTCGAAGCACGTTTAATATGATGTAGAAGATCAAACGTCCTCCCGGAAAATTGGAGAGGGCGGTGCCAGCTCTGGTGTTATCTGACCAAGTTGAAAATTACGAGGTTCGTCCCAAAATAGCCCTTGTGTTACTTCAAAATATGATGTCACTATAACTAAAATAAACTAAACTCCGCAGAATGAGTTATCCTCAGTGCTGCAGAGAGAGTGACTCGAAGTATAAGGTCTGCCCAAATAAAAAGGAGACCTTAGCTGTATGGGCATTGTATCAAATCACAGTGAGTTAATGTGCTAGCCGATAGATGGCGTGGTGTTACATGGTGTTATTCCCAGTTGCACCTGCGTAGTTAATGGCTTCGCATCAAAATCCTCACTTCTGGAGAGTTGTTTCCGCAGTTCGTTGCATGATGGACTCCTCCAGATCAGCACAAAGAGCAGTTATCCAATTTAATTGCGCAGAAGGGGAGCATGCTTCGCAAATTTATCGCAGGATGAAAGAGGTGTACGGAGAGCAGTGTCTCGCAAGGTGCACCATATTCTGGTGGTGTCAGTGTTATGAAGCGGGACGCGTAAACATCAAGGACTTGCTACGCCCTGGGCAAGCGCACGTTGTGACCAACAGTGCCACGATTTCGGCTGTGGATGAGCTCATAAGGCAGAATCGTCGGATCACCACACGTGAAATTGCTGTTGAACTGTCGATAAGCAAAGGAACCGTGCAACACATAATCCACAAAAAGCTTGGGTATGGCAAAGTTTGCGCACAGTGGGCGCCCAAGCAGTGTCAGAGAATCGGAAGACGGCGAGAATGGGTGTTTGCCTGACCCAGCAGTTTCTACACTGAAGCCATCCACTCCCTTCCTACAAGCTGGGATCAGTGTATCAATGTCAATGGCGATTATTCATAGTCGTACTGTTTCACATGAACCGTAATTAGAATATTGTTTTTAAAATGTCTTTACATATAACTGTAGTCTCCTTTTCATTTGGGCTCACCTTATATTTACATATTTTCTTTGGTCATAATCCCATTGTGGTGAGTTCTGTCTTGTAGATCGCGAGTTCGAACCTATTTAAACAAAATATCTGACTTGTATCTGAGCCTGTTGCATGCTAAATGCAACAGGCTCAGATAGAAAACCCAATACAAATCAGATAGAAAACCCAATACAAAGCAGATAGAAAACCCAATACAAATCAGATAGAAGACCCAATACAAATCAGATAGAAAACCAAAGGTCAGACATTCTCATCTTAGTGTGGTGCGGAAATTTGGAGAGTGGGACAGCGGTTCAGGTGTCTTTCTCTAATAATTACACAAGATCTGTCAATCAAAAAACCTAGTGCAGTTTCGAAGCCGTTAATTAATCTAACTAAATTAAACTGCACATCATAACTGTCGGAAGAGAGTATAGCAATGGAGTAAAGTAATACACTTTAAATGTTCTTTATATATACATTATCTCATTTGTAGAAAAATTTATGAATGAAAGAGATTTATTTCAGTTATTTTAGGAACAAAAAAATCTGGCCTTCATCGGTGAAAGGCCAACACATTTGATTACAATTTTGATATTCTAGTAATGAATCACAAAAAAATTAAAGTACTTGTTGAAGTTTAAAGAATGAATTACAAAGAAAAGTTTAAAAATACTTGTTGAAGTATAAAGAATGAATTGCAAAGAAAAATACTTGCTTAAATTTAAAGAAACATTCAAATGCATCAAGATTTGCATCGAAAAATAAGGAAATTTTCATTTTTCGACAATAAATAAATTGTCCATCTCTAACAGTTCTATAAAATGAGTTTCCCAACCGCAGCAGATGCAAACACCAAATCATTTTTGGATCAAATAATAACCATATTATAAAACAGTACGTAAAAATGTTCTGAATAAATATATTATATTACATGCAGAAAAATCCATATTTAAAAAACATCAATTCTTGTTATTCCAAAATGAAACTAAAATTTTAACCTTTTTAAGTTAAAAAGAAAGACCATCATTTTCCGTCTAAAATTACACTTCCCATTTTTCTGATATAACCGGATACTGAAAATGGTGACAAGATGATGGCCCTTTTATCTCCAGATGAAGTTGGTTAAACTTGATCTTGTTGGAACTTCCGAGAAGGTATAAAAATGGCGAATTTCTTTTTTATGAAATGTAAAGAAACCATTTTTCCCATCGCGTTTTCGCGAAAAGAAAAGAATTGAGAATACCCCTTGCAATTTTGAAGAATTTCTTTCCGAAGCATCTCTAAAATTCTGGAAAACATTCTTTCGCGTTTCGGTATTTTTCCGTACTTCATTTCTTTCTGTTGCCAAAGAAGAAACAAAAAATAACTCTCTTTGGAAAATGTCCGGGTGAGAATTTAATTAGCTTTGTTGAGTTGTCAGTCACCTGTCTACTATTTAATCGTTACCATGTCAGTTTAGGAAATTGCTGTTCCATATATTATTCTTTCAAGCTAAACGTTCTTATTTGTTTCAATTGTCGAAACAGAATTTGTTTTCTTTTAAAATCCGTGGTTGGAAAATCATAATTTTTTTCTTTCTAAAACCACGGAATATGTTTTCAGCATGAAATCGAAATATTCTCTGCAACAAGATTGCGATAACTCTTTTCCATTTAGTCTACTTGGACCTTGTTCGAAAAGCTTTTTGATAAGGAACAAAATACACTTTTATTTAACTTGACTCGTTTCATGTTTTTAAGCATGGAATTTTGTAGTTTTCAGTAGGGTATTTTCGATGAAAATACATAATTTTACTGTTTTCAGAATTTAATTATCAGTTAATCGATTAAACATAATTTTGACTCCACTTGGTAGTGAATTTGAGAGAAATTTTCCATAATATTCGTAATAATGAACTATAAATCAAAGGCTAAAAATTAGAATCATTGTTTCCATTTAGTTTATTTGAGCCTTCTTTGAAAAGTTTTTGGCTAAGGAACATACTCCACTTTTATTTAACTTGACATGTTTCATATTTGTAAGGATGGAATTTTGTAGTTTTCAGTAGGGTATTTTCGATGAAAATACACAATTTTAATGTTTTCAGAGTTTAATTATCAGTTAATCGATTAAACATAATTTTGACTCCATTTGGTAGTGAATTTGAGAAAAAAGATTCTATAATATTCTTAATAATGAATTATAAATTAGAGACTGAAAACTATAAACTTTATTTCCATTTTGTTTACTTGATCCTTCTTCGAAAAGTTTTTGGTTAAGGAACATAGTCCACTTTTATTTAACTTGACATGTTTCATATTTGTAAGGTTGGAATTTTGTAGTTTTCAGTAGGGTATTTTCGATGAAAATACACAA
>BGPR01000283.1:0-90327 GCA_013235015.1 Araneus ventricosus
GGTATAGGAATGAAGAAATAATGACCTAGGCAGATGATTTTAGGAAGTAGTAAAACGACGTATAACCGAAATTTTGCGTCTTTTGCTTTGTATAAACGAAGTACTTTATCATCACAGTGGTTACGAATGAATCGGGACTATGCTAAATGAGAAAAGTTTAAACGATGTTTTATTGTAGTTGAAAATGCATCAAAGTTCATAAATATATTCTAATCAGCAAATAATGTTCTAATCATTAAACTATTGTTTGAAACACATGATTACGTAAAATAAGTTGTTTTATTTATTTTTAAAAATTTTCTCTCTGCATCTGCTCTTTTGAGGTATAAAAATTAAGAGTGTTTTCTTTTCTCTCATTTATTTCCTTGTTTTCAATGGGATACAGTGATCTTCAGGTGATGAAAATAGCCCCAAAACTGGCAAATAGAAAATATGGAATTGTTAGCCATTGAAAGCAGCACATTTGTTCTAGCTTCCTTATTCTTATAATGACCCCCACCGGAGTGCACCACGAGTTCATGGGTGAGAAGTCGCAGGATAAGTAAGCGGGTTCTCTCTTCCCTGATGAGTATAAAAATTGTGTGGGTTAAGTTACCCTACTCCAATGACGAAATGTTCCTCCCTCGGGAGGAGTTGGGCTGTGGCCGGTGATGGCTATTAGGACACCGGCCTCAATATCTGAGTTGCCGTGGCGGCCGTTCTTCAATTGACACAGAAGGCAGGGCCGTCTTAACAAATTTGAGAGTCCTGGGCTAGAGTAGTTTGGCACCCCATTAGAAACGTAACTAAGAATTTGAGAGCCTGAGACCCAAAGAAAATACCTACCTAATTACATTACATTACACCACCTGCATCCCGTGTTTAGAGCCATTTGGCTCCTTTCCGGTTTGGGTGGATGGAGGTGAATTTTATTTTTTAAGAAAGGACAAAAACAAGTAACAGGTACAAAAACAAATAAAAATGAAAATACAATAATTGATGAGCAAATAAATAAATAAAAAATTAAACTCTTCCCTGATTAACGCTTTACAACTTTGCAAATCGACGTCTTTTCAAAACAGGATTTTACAAATTGTAGGTAACTTCCATTACCCGCATAATTTAGGGTTTCTCCTCACTGATTGTCTCTGTATGTACGTTTTTTTAAATTATATGTAATACATGTTTATGTAAGATTACGAAATCAGTGACTGCCTAGTTACAAAACTAATCATATCTTTGCTTTTTAACAATTAAACATTTTTAAATACATATTTTGGTTTAAAATTAAAATAAAATTAGTATTGTAAATTTTTAGGCGTCTTTCGATCAATGGCGCCCCTGGGCTACAGCCCAATTAACCCACTGGATAAGATGGCCCTGCCCGAAGGCGAATGCAGGGTGGGGTAACTCGGTTTCCGATTACCCGGTTCTCTTACAATGATTAATGTTGTCAAAAAGAATAAATTAATTTAAAAAATTTTTAAAATCACACTTTTATTAGTGTACTAAAAAGTATAATTTTTTGCGTTAATTATTTTTTACTTTTTAGACTTTAATTTTTAATTCATTATTATAAAAAATATGGAACTCATAATGAATTTTCTCTCAAATTTACAACCAGGTGGCGCCCCTTGTATAGAATTAAAATTTAATTAAATTAATCGATTAGCTGATCATTAGGCTCTGAAAATATTAAAATATAACATTGTTATCAAGAATGCACAAGTTTCCAAAATTTCAAAACACTAGTAATTCAAGAAATGCGTGAAAAATCGATTACAAAATTCCATCTTTATAAATTTGAAAAATTTAAGTTGAATAAAAGTTTAAAAAAAAAAGGAGATGGCATTGAATGCTCTGATCACCATTTTGTGGTCGCAGAATTTTTACTTTTTAATTATTTATTCTGTTTGTCTGTTTAATCAATATCCCATTCTAGAGCTACGCGTCGGCTACTTAATATTTTAATAAATTACTTTTACATAGCATTTTTCATTTTTTGACGTCATTTGTTAAATATTAACAATAAAACCAAAAGAAAGAACATAGATAGATATATTTATGGAAATATTTTAAGGCTCTCTAAAATACTGTAATAAATATATTTCTCCTTGTATTTTTCATGTTTCGTTCTTCCTTTTAAGAAACTGAAGATCATTTTTTAAAAATCTAAATATATTTTTCAAAGAAGCTTTTCAATCAATCAAGCATTTCCTCTTAGAGATTTTTTATACATATTTTGCTTTAATTTTTAAAAAATGATCGAATTATTTTCAATCAATATTAATTTAAAATGTTTTTCTTTATCTCGTAGCTCCAAGCAGTTGCAAAAAGATAGTATGAAATTCAAGGTGGTTCTTTCCAGTGGTACTGAAACTTAGAAACAATAAGGGCTGAAAAGGAATTTTAAAAACAGTCTCTTAACTTATATCAAACCAAAATTCTTACATTCAGATGCTAAATGTTCTCCATTTCCGCAGTTTTAAATCGAAAATATTTTATATTAGTTTAATCTGCTTTGTTCCAGATTTCTGCAAGAGCACTTGCCTAAAAATGTATTCCAAAATTTATTCCAAAAAAATGTATTCGAATAAAATTTAAATTTTAAAGAATTTGTTGACAGTTTAATCTGCTTTTGTTCCAGATCATTGCAGGAGCACTTGTCTAAAAATGTATTCCATGATCTGTGTATTTTCATCTCTGAAGAACAGTCATCTTTATCTGGATAATTTATTTCTAATAAGAGAAGTAAAGAAAGCATTTAAATATTACATAGTAAGCATGGAATGTTTTATTAAAGTGGAATTTAAAAAATAATAATGAAGCAAGAGAAAACAGTTTATGAAAAGAGCCAATTTCTGATTTTTCCTTTTATTGGGGCTGGACAATTAGCTCTGCGGCGGCACTGAAGTTCCCTCAAGAACCCAAATACGCCATTTTTTTTCTGTTTACATTTCATTTTCCCATGCGCACTAACCGAATTTGAGTACATATTCGAGCTATTATTCGCCGCTGCAGCTGGGAACTCTCTTTCGATTTGAGTTCAAATTTCTCAGAATGTCAATAGTTTTCTCAACAAAATTGGGATCGACATGTGGTTTCTTTTTATCCTTAATTGTATCAGATCATCGAAATCATAAGTAAAGAAAAGTTGGCAAATGTTATAGAAAGAAAAAATAAATGTTTGAAATAATTGCAAGGAGCGCTGCATGTCTCTGACACTCACAGAACGAACTGCCAATCCTTCTGTCTAGGGTCATCCTATGTATTATCTAATCTAAGAAAGCAATTTAAAAAGTCATTAATGATGGCAAAAATTTTATCTTGATAATAGGTAATGTACATTTAATTAAAAATACTGAATATTTTATATATTACTTTGTAGATGTTCAATACACAGTGAAGAATGCACACTTCAAACATAATTTATTATTTCTCTTTCTTAAAACTCTTTTAGAGCCGAATAAGATTATAAAGATTTTCAAGCACATCATTTCCCTCATGCTTTATCCAGAACCGGATTATCAAATAGGGAAGTAAGCAAGTGCTTAGAGACCCCGTAACTTTTTTTTTTTGGGGGGGGGGCAAGAGCTTTTTTTTTTTTGCATAATTTTCATGTTGAATTAATTTCACACTTTTGCAAGTCAGTGTGCGTGGTCTTTTTTTTTGCAAATGGCTGATTAACTCACAAATCTCTGATAAACAATCGCCTCTGAAAAACTTTATATTAGAGTATTTGGATTATGTTAAAGCTTTCAATTTTTTTTATCATTTTGTTTTAAATTACTTTTAAATTTAAATTAAATTTTTAGAGGCGAGATGATGATACTAAATCTCTTGAAGGTGGCCCGCAATTAAGTGTTTTGTTATTTTAGTTTGTCATAATATTTTTTACCTGAAACTGCTTATATAGAGATTACATAAAAATCAATAAAAATATCTGATTTTGAAAGCTGCGAAGGGGTCGGGTGAAACTTGCATCGTCTAAGGGCCCCTACTGGGTTTAATACAGCCTGTCATTTTCTTACGATGCAAAAAGAAAGCAGATTCCTATACAAACAATTCATAGTACACTCTGACCTGACACCCCTTTCCTTTCTAAAGATTTGTGACCTAATTACCCATATGCTTCAGGAAGTTGTAGCAGCTTATTAACACATTCTTCGATTGAAACATAGCGATTTTGAACAGCGATTAGCTCAAGATCCATTGTGTGCTACGGGCTGATATGCGGCAGTGGTTTAGTCGCAAAATTAGCAGTGCCGGGACGCTCTAAAAGCAGTGTCGGGACGCTGTAACCTGGGTGACGAAAATTCCGCTGTTTTAAGCACATTTTCACATTTTTTTCTTATTTACTTCTGAAAGAAAAGCATTGCCGGAACGGCGTTCCGGCTCCACTACACCCCTGGATATACGCTACATCTGTGGAAGTTGAAACGTCCGAACTCTGGTGTAGTTCAGAAGTTTAAATAGTGATGAACCAGATTAGGTATCTTCAGGTATCACGATTCAAATTCATGTACTCCATCCCAAACAGCCATATTGTAACATGAAAAGAGAACGGATAATAATAACAATAGGAGTTAGTTTCAAAAAAACTCAAAAAAACGTTCAAAAAACGTCGAAAATCGCATCATGGCATCGCTCATGGCAGACACATTTTTGTCACGAGACATGACAGATGACGGTCGATCTCGTAGCTCCCTTAGCGAAGCTAGCGATTCAGCTGATTCTTCACGCAGCGCGTCATGGTACGCTGCGGTCGAATCCTCGAGAAAACACACTGAGGATTTCGTTAAACAGCATTTCTCTACTCCGACTGCTGACGCATATCAATGCAAGTTAATTACAAAACATGAGGACATTATCGATAAAAATCAACGTTATGCACAGAACTGTCGTGCAGCTATCACCGCACTTAGAAAGCAAGGAAACAATGACGCGATTATTGAAAGTAGGCTCCATGAACTCAAAAATTATGAAGAAAAGATCCTGAACAGCGAAGCTATGCTGAAGGAAACAGGGCCTTGCCCGATCTCTAGCTGTGAAAGGCATCATGCAGTCAATAATGAAGTTGAAATGGTGGATGCCGTTCGGAGTGTAGGTATAACTTCTGATCATCCTGCTCAAAGTCAGTTTTCTGATTTCTCTCCTTTTTCTAGCCCAGCCAAAATTCATGATAATTTTAATTTTATTCCTGTTCCGTTGCGTAAAGCTGCTAAAATGCGTTGTCTTGACCCTATTCCGATTATCTCTACCGAGAATAAATTTGCTAAACTTTCTGAAACTGATAATTTTTCAGAAAATGAAAATCTAACTTCTAAAGAACCCATAAAAACCCACGTTCCTTCAATCAATCTTAAGCTCTCAGATGATTATAATCTAACCCTTCAGGAAATTTGCAGGCAGTTCCCCAAAACGGACAATAAATATTCGCGCGGATTTATTCAGATCACCCCTAACTCCGTGGAAGAACGTCTAAAAATTATCGAATTTTTAAACCAGTCTGGAAAAGAGTACATCCTTTCTGAATCACCCGAAAATAGACCCGATAAAATTGTGATAAAAGGTCTTCCCACAACTCATAATAAAGAGTTCATAATTAAAGAACTTGAGGAAAAACAGTTCAAAGTTATTAGAATTAATCAATTAAGAAATTTCCGTCTTAAAAGCTTTCACCCCATCTTTCTTGTCGAAATCTCCAAATCTCTTAAAGTAAACGAATTATTTCAAATTACCAGATTCAATAATTTTACAGTGGAAATAGAAAAGTACAAACAAAAGCGTAAAGCCACAATGTGTTTCAACTATTCAGAGTTTTATCACAGTGCTAGGAATTGTAAATGCAAACCCCGCTGCATTAAATGTGGAGAGCCCCATGAAACACGTTCTTGCCCGATAAAAGAAAAAAGTCGAAAATCCCACTTGCATTAATTGTAAGGAGAACGGGCACGTCGCCTCTTGGCGAGGATGTCCGAAATACCCAGTAATTAAATCAAGTAAACCCACCTCGCACGCAGAAAAACTCAAAAGAAATCTTCCCAATGCTGAAAAACCCGTCATTAATAATCAAGAAAATTTCCCCACCTTGCAAGATAAAACCCCGAATTCCCAGACCTCGAGCAAAATTTGAACGCCCTGAAAATAATCTATGACACCCTCAAAAGATTCCCAAATCTCATAGAGGTTAGTGAAAAGATTAAACTCGCTAAAAACGATTTAGAAAAATTCAATCTACTGCTACAACTTTTTAAAAAATCTCTCAGTAATTTCCTCCTCTTCAAACTTCCTATCTCATAACCTCGTCTAGCTCCACCCACTGCTCATTTGCCTCGCTCCGATTGGTTCCACCACCTGCTTTATAAACTTGCTCCTCCTCGACTTTCTCATTCGGGCCCTCTGTGCCACTCCAGACAGCGGCTTCGCCGCTGGCTGCTTTAACGTTATTAGACCTTCGGGTCACCATGATGTGCAGAGTACAGGCCACAACTTCTCATGCAATGTCACTCCTCATCTCATCATGATAGGAGGTAGCCCCCTTGGATGGGGCGGGTACTCCACATACTAAACATCAAGTATCTAGGAGTTAGTTCATTCTTATGCGGTTAGTTCGTGTGTTAACGTTTTCTCTGCTTGTCTGTCAAGTTGTTTTATCTGTAGCTCTGTTTATTGAGTTAGTGAGCTTTTTGAATAGCTGTGTATCTGCGGTCATCTGCATTTTGCTGTTATGGAATCTTAATGTGTTATTAAGTCAACTGCATTCATAATGAAGAGACAAGCTTCTATTCAAAACTTTTTTTGCAAAAAAACAGAGTGTAAATAGGCCTGTTAGTGACAGTGCTGAATTTGACGGTGCCAGTAACAATGTTTCTTGTCGCAATCAATGTCTCAAATACGAGTACCGTTGATCCAGTCCCAGTTGCGGAGGACTTCAACCAAGTAAGAAAAAATATCTATTATATTGGAAACTATTGTCAAAGCAATTCCGTTCGTTCGTTAACAAATGAAGAAAAAATTTCGCTAGTAGAAAATGTTTGGAAACCTCAACCTGTATACAAATTTCCTTCTACTTTTAGTAGTTCTAGTTCAAACCACACTAGATCTTTTCAAATGAAATGGCTAGAAAAATTCGAGTGGTTAGTTTATTCTGAAGAAAAATCCGGATGTTTTTGTAACTATTGCGTAATATTTTCGCACTCCAAAAATGTAGGAAAAGGAGATCACCAAGTAATAGGGACATTAGTAACACAGGCTTTTAGTAATTTGAAAAAAAGCCAAGGAAATGTTACAAAAAAAACTGAGAGTGTTATTAATCAAGTCAATGCTCAAAGAAGATTATGAACAATGGATATTGAAAAAAGCAGAAAAAGACTGATCCCTATAATATAAACTATAAGATTTTGCGGAAGGCAGCAAATAGCAGTAAGAGGTCACCGTGACGGTGGACGAATAGGCCTAGAAGAGCCAGAAAAAAATGACGGAAATTTTCAATCACTCCTGAGATACAGAGCTAACAGTGGATATACTGACCTTAAAGACCAATTAATGAACAGTGGTGGGAGGAGCATGTACACAAGTTCTTTTTTCCAAAACGAGCTCATTAACACGTTTGGTCATTTAATACAATCTCAAATTGTGAGAAATGTCAGGAAGTCTATTTTTTATTCCGTCTTGGCAGATGAAACCACTGACATTAGCCAAATAGAACAGTTTTCTCTTTGTGTGCGGTATGTTGAAGACGAATTATACAAAATTAGAGAAGATTTCCTAACTTTTGTCCCCATTTATGACATTACTGGTGCAAGCCTAGCTAACGCAGTGTTAGAGACCTTGTAAATTTTAGGGCTTGACTTAAAGAAAATGAGAGGTCAAGGATACGATGGTACTGCCAAGATGAGAGGGCAATTCAGAGGGCTACAAGCTTCTAACAAAGAAAAACTACCACTAGCCTTGTATACACATTGTTCTTCACATAGTCTAAATTTGTGTTTGTCGGATGCAAGTAACATTCCTTCTAAAAGAAACTGTATGGGCGTTATCAAAGAAGTCTGCAGATTCTTTCATATGTCAGCCAAAAGAACTGAAATACTAAAATCAGTGATATCTGACTGTTGTCCTGAACAGAAAAAAAAGAAACTTATTTCACTATGTGAAACACGATGGGTGGAAAGGCACGACTCTGTGTTTTTATTTAAAGATATTTTAGAACCAATCCTTCTCTCGCTTTTGAAAATAGAAGAAGAATCAAGCGACTCAGCTCCAAAGGCACATGCTCTAAGTAGTTCTATCAGTCAATTTCAATTTCTTGTCAATCTTTTTGTTTTGAGCCGGATGCTGTCAACTACATATGACTTATCTGAGAAGCTTCAAAAAAACATAGAACTTTCTCAAGCCATAGCAAATGTTACAAGTGTCTTAGATCTGCTATCGAAAGAAAGGGTAAATGCTAATGACAACTTTAAAACCCTATATGCTCAAGTAAAGGAAATCGCTGCAGAACTCGACATTAAAGAAGAGATTCCAAGAGTTTGTCGCCTTCAAACAGCCCGCAACAACGTCCCTTACAACACAGAAGAAGAATCCCAGATAGCAATTTTAGTTTGCAGCAAGCTTGCCACAAATTTGTCATGACAAGAGTGCAAGTTTGCCACAAATTTGTCATGACAAGAGTGCAAGCTTGCAGCAAGTTAACGAAAGCTCCGAAGTCACCATGAAACGAACTTGCAGCAAGCTTGCCGTGCAAACATATTGCAAATTATAGCAAAAACAGAGTACGAAACACAACCCGGGATAGAACTCGCGACCTCCAGGTTCCGAAGCGGTGACGCTAACCATTGAGCCAGCTGAACTCTGAGAGGAGAGGATAGATTTCGCTAAAACATCGTTCGATGCGATTCGTATACGATTTATTTTAAACTATTTTCTGGTTTTCATTAATTTTTTGAGTTGAGAATATGATTTGAAGTCAAAGAGAGAGCGATTTTCGCTAATAACTACGTTTTGCTAGTAGAATAAATTATGAAATTAGAGTTCAAAAGTAATTACTTTAAAATGGGACAAAATGTCTAGTTATTATTGTTCAACAAACACTGACTGTTTTTTAGATTTAATTTTGTTTATAAACGTTAAAATTTCACCATTAAGAAAAAGGCGATATAGTTTTCTTTAAAGTGAGAGTGATATATTTAGTAAAAAGATGGAAAATGTTTCAAAATTTTTTTTTATAAAAAGTTATTTTTTCACAAATTATCATTGATTTATTGAATTAATAAAAAAGAATTACGGTCTAGGAGATGCTATTAAAAATCGGATGTTTTTTAAAACAGAGACAAAGATAATTATCTCTTTATTGTGCTATCTTTGCAGGAAGCTTATTTTGCAAAATTGCAGCAAGTTTGATTTGCAAAGAGGTGGCGCTACTTGTCACATCGAACTTGCTACAAGTTCGATTCAAGTTTGACGCGTCAAATTTTGCCATGACAAGTCAAAATCAAACTTGCTGCAAACTTACGTGCTATCTGGGATACTATCGACGAGCTGTTTATGTACCTTACCTTGATGATTTTTGTAATTTACTGAAGCAACGCTTTGAATCTCACAAGGAAACAGTTGCATCCTTACAACACATCCTTCCAGAATCTTGTACCAAAACAGATTTCTATTCATTGGAAGCTGCTTTAAATTTCTACTAAGAATATTTGTCACATAAAGAGGTCGTGCAAAGTAAGTTTATGTTGTGGAAAGAAAAGTGGAGTCAGGAAAAATCTGAAAATCTTCCTAAAACAGCCATTAGTTCTCTAGAAAAATGTGACAAGACTTTCTTCCCCAACTTTTATATTCTCTTGAAACTATTAGCAGTTCTGCCTGTTTCTGTTGCAACCGTGGAAAGAAGCTTCTCAAGTTTAAGAAGATTGAAGACTTACTTCAGAAATACTACATCGGAAAGTAGGCTTAATGGACTAGCATTGCTTTTGATCCATAGAGACATTAAAATAAGAGATGAAGAAGTTCTTGATAAGTTTGCTGGTGTACCAAGAAATCTGGACTTCGTTTTGTAAAGTTTATATAAAAAGGCAAACTTTTTTTTTATGTATTCACTTTTTGACATCGTATTTATAGCTCAATAATAATAAACCAACATTCTTTTCCGTTGTATAAAATTTACTTTTGTTGGGACCAGAGCAAAAAAAAAATTCTTTATTAAAAAAAGTTAACACATTAAGTAAGTAAAAAAGTAAGGGGAGTGAGGAAAATAATATTAACGCGAATACAATTAAATGTTCAATACGCGCGTGTTATAAAACAACGCGCTATCATATAATAAAGCATTTGTTCAGTTCAGTTATAAAAATAAACTGAAAACATAAAAAAAATAATAATAATAACTAGATTGTTTAGTCCCAACGCTTTGTTTTAAACCACTTGAAAACTATCCTTAATCATGGAATGATAGTTTACTTTAAAAAAAAACAAAATAAAAAGGCAAGCGCAAATAACTGTAAGCCTGGTCATATTGGCCCCCCAAAAATTATAACCTATATTCGTCACTGTTGACAAATAAAATGAAGCCTCCACATCAATATCCTATTTTGATTGAACATGCACCAAAATAAAGTAGACGCTGAAAGGATATTGAATAATTTCCTTCCAAGAAGAAATTATTAATATCTGGAATAATGGAAGTTATTGAAATAAAAATAAAAAAGATAGCAAAAAGGCACATTTCATAGATAAGTGAAGGGATTTTGTAAATCTTTTCAATGCTAAGATTTTCTTTTCAGCTAGAAAAATTTTCTTAATTTTGTAGGAGACAAAAGAATATTGATGAAAAGCTTTTGGAACGATTATAATAAAAGACAGCTAGTAACTCAATGAAGGACAAGAAGAGCACTGGACAGGAATACTGGAAGTATTAAAATAAAAATATATAAATATTAAAAAGACACATTTCATTGATTTTTTTTTTCATTTTTGTAGGAGACAAAAAGGTTGAAATGAAAAGCCTTTGGAATTATAATAATAATATCAGTTAGTAACTCGATGAAGGAACTGTTTATGTTTTAGAGAAAAGGCAGGCATTAGTAATTTGCAAGAAATATTCAAGTCAGTTATTGAAAGAAATTGAGATCATTGTATGTCTGTTTGCTGCAGAACTTATATTTATCTTCCGTATTTGATACGTAGTAAATAAATTAGCCAAGCAACAATCCAAAAATCTTATTATTTTCATATATCGACTTTTTACAATAATTATAATTAAAAAATAATTTTACGATTAATTTTTAATAACTATCAAAAAAGCAGGTTATTCTCTTTAGTGAACTTACTTTTTTGTTACTTAAGGCTTTGAATTTTTTCATGCTCAACCCAGGTTTCAAAAATCGATCACGCCCCTGCAAAAGAAATTAAAAGACAATTGAAACCTGGAAATCCATAACTTAAATATTTTTAGCTTCCAATTATATAAAGAGCCGATCCGAACCTGTATCGTGTTTCGGATCGGACTCGTGTTTTACGGGTTTGGCTTGTTGTGATTTAAATTCTTTTATTCTTTTACTAGCCGCCTTCGGCAACCAGCTGGTTCGCCCAACTTATTAGTTATAATAATTCAATTATATCGATAAAATTTTAAATTTGAAAGTTGTTCAAATTATTTGTTATTTTTGTATTTTAATTATTCTGTATTAATAATTTGGAATTGAACCTAACCGATGAATTAATTTCCAAATAAACTTTCTCGGCATAATAAATTTATTTTTAAAAGATGCTAGATAAAACTGAAGAATCCATCAAATAATTGCGATAAATCAAGTAAGATGTTTAAAATCGTGAATTTTTAGATGCTTTTTCGATGAAAAAATTAATTTCAAATTCGAAAATGAAATTTGGATGCATCCAGAATCAATTAATAATAATGACAGGACAGCTTCAGTTACTTCAATTCAAACTTCAAAGATTGTCAATAGGTAAATTAAATCTAATGTTGACAGAATTGTAAATGAATGCAATTATCCGCTGCCACTTCTCAAATATTGATTTGAAATTGTTTCAATGTATTTTAATTTCAAATAAATATGGCACAAATATAAAAAAGTATCATTTGAAATTTTAAAAAATGCAATTATCCTTATGACTCGATCCAATATTAGAGAGCATTTAAAAGATAATTTTATGGATGCCCAGAAAACATTTATCTGGGCAAAAAAAAAAAAAAAAATTAAAATATTTTTTTAATTTCATTTCATTATTTGTTCTGTTCTATTAGTGGTAATCTAAATAAGTTTGTTGAAATATTGATTCAGCATGCAATTTGAATGAGGACTAAAAATTTGATAAAATCTCACAAAAAGCCACGTGGTATTAAGTTTAATATCAGTAGAAAGATTACTTTCCACCTTTAAAATGCAAAAAGAAAGTGTTTTTCGAGCAAAAAGAGTTTAAAATATACGAAAGTATTTGAAAATTTCTTTAAAAAGTCAACATTTTGCTTACCATAATTCATTAAAACATATTTTTTTAAATTTAGGATTAAAAAAAAAAACTTTTTTCCGGTAGTGAACAACGAAATTTCCCCTTTCCGAACCACTCTATAATCTGTTAGGAGACTTTCTTCCCGTCAGAACAAAAGAAAACTTGAGTTATCTTGACTGCAGAACACGACAATTAAAAACATTGTAAAAATGAGACTAAATAATGTGCAGTATTTAAATTAAGGTCATTGGAAAGATAATTGTTTGCACTTTAAAATGGTTTAAAAATCATTTTCGTGAGATACATTTTTTAGAAGTTATTGACGATAAAATTGGTCATAACGATGAAATTTGAACTTAATTTTGAAATAATTAAAATTTGAAAAGAAAATTTCACCCCTTCAGCATCTAAAGTATACCTGTTCCGGGTCAGTGCCTTACACCCTCTGGGTAGGATGTGCTGTCGGGGGCAAATAAATAAATAAATAAAATAAAAAGTATACCTGTGCCAAATTTGGTAGCTCTAGGTTCAAAGGTCTGTTCTGTATATCGCCAACAGTCAGACAGTATTAGAGATAGAGATAATATTTGGAATCAGTACAGACTTTAGATGAAGAAAGTAGAGTAGCATGCTTTTCCAAGAAAGATTCAAACCTTTTTAAATATTTGTTCTTTATTGCTTTTAACTCCTGTATCGGACAGCGTATAAATCGCGTCTCGATTATTCCTTACAATTTCGTGGGATACGTTATCATAGATCACAGGTTGTCAACCTGTGGTAAGCGTACGCCCAGGGTTAAGCGAAGAACTAATTCGGGTACTCGAAATAAAAGTAGGTACTGGCGAAAACAAGAAAATATAAAGAATTTAAAAAAAGTTACAGAATTTTGCTTCCCCTGGTTAATAACTAATTTAATAACTATGCCTTTTGAATGGTTGATTATTACGGAGTGCAATTTTTAGCTATCCTTATAAGTTAATGCGAAATTATTACAATAACAATTTCTTTTTTTTTTTTTTTTTTTTGGCGTTGAACTAATACTATTGTAAAAATGCGATAAAATGTAAAATCAAAAATAAATCCAGCAAATGTTATTAATTCGAATCATTTGACTTTTAAGCTAACACAAGCCCTTAACATCATTGATAAACCTTTTTTCGATAGACGGATGGTTGGTGGTGGTGGGAGAATGTGACAGTAGGGGGTACGCTAAAATATAAAGATTAATGATGATACGCGAGAGAATAAAGGTTGGGAACCCCTGTCATAGACTGATTTAAACGAATTATACTATTATAGCATTTAATTTAATTATACTTTTATAGCGTTGTATCTAAATGACGATTTAAAATAGCCCGACCTTGGAGAGTTAAATCTAAATTGTACATGCAGTGCAGATCCCGTATTTATGACTGCCTATATATTTTGCGTTCATAAAATTTTTGAAATATTTCACCGCACCATTTGTGACCGAAAAAAATTTTTCACCCCCTAATATATTTATATATAATAAATTATATTTTCCCATGTTTTTAAAATTAATTCTTTTTCTCACCACTTAAATTCAAAGATAAAAACATTTTCATTTTAACTTCTGAGTCGCGCGGGCTTTTGGTTTTTCTTACATTACTCAAAATGAAATCACAGTAATTTTAACTGTCTGGTATCGAACTGACCGCGCGAACAGTATCTCGAGCCTCCATAGAAGTCCAGAAGAGGTAATTTCCTTTAGTTTCAGTTTCCAAATGAGGGAAAATCCTCATTTTCGACTGTATAGAATGTTCGAAAGCGTTGCCATCACTCTCTTTCTACCTTGAACGCCTCACAGGTGACCTGCGCGTTGCGTCTCATTAAATTTGGTCATGGATTGGATAACTTAAATAACAATTTAACAACTTAAAATTAATCTTTTATCTTTTCAAGTGGAATATCTGTTCTTCCAATAAACGGAATTCTTGATTTTTACTACGACTGCATTTTCCTTCCCAATGTCTCTGCACATCCAACATCGCTCGTAACGTTATATATATAAGATGCAAAACAAAATGGAAGAATGAATCAATAATTAATGATAAACAGAAAAAATTTAAAATATATTTATTTTTTTAACTCCAAGGAAATGTTTCGAAGCCAGATCACTTTCCGAATTATTTTTGCTTATTAACATAATAGAATCTGACAGAAGCATTCATTGTGAATGATTTTGTGCCCCTCCCACACTCATACACACTTGCGGTAGAGACCCATAGCTTTGTCCTAGATATTCAGAAATCGAGGCTTTCATGCGAATCGGAAGATAACGAGCGGTTACATTACAAATCCAAGCGATAGTGATAATTTGACTCTATTCTTTTAACGTAGAGAGATTATGGAGTAGACAGCATTCGATTCAAAATGGAGAACAAATTAGGAACCAAAATTTCTCTGCTGTAAATTAATCTCTAGGAAAGAATTTATAAATCCTGAAAGTTTTCCATCCATTCACGTTTCGCAACGTGAAAGTTTTCCGATTTAGTTTATGATAAAATCTTAATATATATATATATATATATATATATATATATATATATATATATATATATAATAAGAGGTCTGAAGTCAACCTGCTTGTTTTATTCATTTTTTCTAGATATAATCTTTAAAGAGTCATTTCCATGATTTATTTTTTAACGAAAAATTCATTTACATGTTTAAAAGACCGTTTCGCTAATATTATCTCTTCTTCACATATTTGTCAGAGTCATAATTCAAAAAATGAATACTCCCTAATTACATTGAAGATCATATTTGCCCTTTTCACAAATTCACAGGATTTGATTTATATAGGAACCAGAAAGCCTTCCGAGAGAATATATCTTGTGCAGTTGACAGGTTCAACGTCCGTTTGTAACTTTTAGCGAATCATTATAATTTGTTTTTTACTGTATCAGTATGAATTTACCATGCAAAGTCCTGAGAGTTTGAAATTAAACATAGTTGATTTTACTCTATTTTTATAGTTGCGAAAAGTGCTGAGCGATTTTTACACTGAAAAAACTTTAGTGGGAAATGGCAAGAGCTTTTTCACACCACTGCTACGATTTTACCATTGTTTTATATATGAACCCATTAAATTATAATTTACAGTTTCATTTTCACGGTCTTTTCTGGTTCATTTTGCGTTTGAAGAGGAAAATCTTTATGAAATGGACGAGTTTTCTGTTTTTTTTTACATTTAAGTGCTGGGACTACGTAATTCCGGTGTAATGCTAAGTCAATGGAATCTTCAAAGAGGAAGTATCCCAGCAGATAAAGGGGTCTATTCTGGTACCCTCGGTTTCGGTTTTTCCGCACGTTAACAATGGGAAAAGTGACGTCTCCCAACCCAACCGGGGGTACCAGAATAGACTCCAAAGTCAAGGTTTTTAATGTAAGTAAACAAACCAGAGAACTTTTCCATAGAACGCATTGAAATAAAAAGTATTTCACACATTTGTTTTAGAATTAAAAAAAAGCAGATAAAATTATTAAGTTAGGTTTACATATAGTAAATTTTTCGTTGGAAGCCACTGTGCCTCCCAAGTATGCTCATGCAATGCCAACCCTAGTACAAATTTCGGGCATTGCCCTTGGGACCACGTCAACGTTTGATAAAAAATTCCAATTCTTTTCTCTTACCCATGGCGGTATGACGAGAAACCAATTATTGTTTTGTTTTAAAGACTATTAAACTTCGCTGCCATTCATCCTTTATTTGTAATACATTAATAGTGAGCAGAGTTTTACATTGAAAATTTCGTCGATTATTTTTTCTGGCATAATCCAAAATGAAGCCATAATTCACTAGAGCATGAAAAATGCAGACTGACCCCCAGAATTAAAGGTTAAAGTCTTTAAATTTTCATCTTAAGATGATATTTCATAGTTTATTTTGATAAAATAAAAGCACTTAACAAATATCTCGCTTTAATTTGAGACACACTTTTGATAAATCGAAAAATTTATTTTTCGTTTTGTTGGTATTTTTTTTATCGAGCAGTGAGCCATTCGAAATTACTACTTCCTGAATGGCGTTTCCTCCAGCTAGTATCCCGTCATCCCCTGGTGACAAGCTGGTCGGAAAAGTTAATGGCGACCATGCAATGATGGAAGACGTCTCAGCAACGCAAAATCATAGTGTTCAAATTCCTTCAGGAGGATTTGGAATTAATAGTAAACAAAGTCAAGATGAACACAATCAGAGACCCCACTATTCTATTCCCGGAATCCTTCACTTTATTCAGCACGAATGGGCTAGGTTCGAAATGGAAAGAGCTCAGTGGGAAGTTGAAAGGGCTGAACTTCAAGTAAGTGTATTTACAAGCGCAGTTAACGATTCGCATCTTTCATTGTTGTTCGGGTGGATGAATGCCTAACTATGAATTCATATTGATTCCCTTATATGTGATTATTAGTCTCATCATATAAATAAAGGTGTCTGCCCGATTTTCATTTATATCAAGATGGCGTTTTAGTATTGAATTCCGCACCTCAAAAATAAAAATAGCCTAAATTTCTACGGAGTGATGATCGAAAAACCAAAAAAACAATGGCAAATTTTAGTGAGCATGAAAAAGTAAATTAATGTGGACTTGATCGCGAAGTGTGAGCTTTTTTATTATAAGTTTACTGTGTTAAATGCTTGTGTTTACAGAAATAATCATTGCTGTTTGTACTACTTAATAGGGTTTATTTGGAAAATTTAATAATCTACTTAGTTATTATTAATATTAATTATTTTCTTTTTATAGATTTAATATTTTCAGATATCCACCGTGTTTTAGTGAGAAAAATAAAAAAAAAATAGACCAGGTTACTACATGTCATTCAGCTTTTGAAAATTTTGTTTTGATTTTCTATATGAACTACTTATCTGTTCTTTGTTTATTTCACACATTTTCAACTATAAAATAGTTCTGGCTTATTTCCTCTTCTTATACATTTATATTTTTTTTCAAATCGGGAATTTTATTGCGATTTGAACAAAAGTAGTTTTTTCATTAAATCTTGAATGACTTGCATTTTCTTCTATCTGCCATGCTTAAGTTTATATAAGTGTCCATTCCTATATATGGTTCTGCTATGTTACTGTGAAAAAGTCTTGTATGCAAAATAAATGGTACTATATCAAGATTTTCTTTGTGAAGTACCTCATTAAAAGGCTTAAACTCTTGACATATATTTGCATTTTAGGGTGGGCAAGTATGTTAATTTTGTAAAGATAGCATCTGTTGAGCTGTTTATGCCATTTGTTGCAATTAAACTTAAAAACTTACTGAAATTGGAAAATGATTTCTGAATTTTTCTAGGGATTTTTCATATTTCTACATAGTTAATAAGCCTTAATCAGATCATTTCTATTTATTTAATAAAGTAGTTGTATAGAATAGTATAAGTTATATCTTTTGCATCTCATAAGTGATTGTTGCTGGATTCCTTTGGCTGATTTTTTTTCAAATTCTTAATTAATTGATAATAAAAGTATAATTTAAAAGTATTGGTGCTTTGTTTAAATAGAATAACAAGAGAAAAATTATAGAATCTTTTATAATATTTGATAAATGGTAAATAAATGAAGCATATTATTTACAGTACAATCCCTTCAAGTCAAGAAAAACATGGTTTGATAATGAAAGAATAATTGAGAGGTCAGTTAGTGGCAAATCTTGGAAAGACTGTTCTCGCAGTTCTTTAGACTTTCAGCTTCAGAAATACAAATTTCTTGACAAAGTAAATTTTAATTATGAAAGGAAAAATACTTTAAAGGATTAATGTATAATAAAGATAAATAAAAGATGATATGGGGATTGAGCACATATACTTTCTTACCTAAGCATTGTTTCACAAGTAATTATCGTTATATAAATGTGTTGTCTTTATCTTAAAATTTGTTGGAGATTTTCATGCCCTAATTGAGCACAATTTTTTTTTGTTGGAATGTTAGTCTTAAAATTTCACAATACACTTAGTTATTGACTCTAAATTCAGGTACTAGATCTTAGGTTATTCTTCTTTCTGAGTATAGTAGTTTTTAATAGCTGTATGTTTTATTATATTCATTTACTTTGAAAATATTCTGTTTTGTTTATTAAAATAACCATTTTGGACTAAATATTACAGTATTAATAATTTATTATTCCTCCTTATTTAAGAACTCTGTAGGCTCAGGTGATAAACTCTCTCTCAAGATGATTTTTGGTGGAATTTTTATAATATTAATAATAAAAACCAGTTTCATCATTTGATATACTCTGTATGAAGCAGAGTTTATTTATATAATGTAATAGTAATCAGCATTTTTAAAAATTTCATTTATAGAATTAAGCATCAAATACTTAGTATCTATCTTTATTTAGCTTTAACTTCGAGAATTAAAAATGTATTCATTTTGAATTGTTTACATATCCCCAACAATAAAGGTCAAAGTTTAAAATTTTAATGTTAGTTCATCATTGCTATGTGAAAAAGAAATGTGTTAGATGAAATTTCAAGTAACTTCTGGTATGGTTTCTAAACTTTTGATAATTGTTGATCTAGAAAAATTATGAAAATATTTTTTTTTGTACAGTCGCCAAGCATTTGTAGTGAATATAGAAAGCATAACTAAGAATTTGATTTCTTAATAAATTATTAATTTTATTTAATGCATTTCATGTCCCAAGTACTAGATGAAGATTTTAAAATATAAGCATATAAAGAAACCTCAAAAAAAGAAAGAAAAAATTTTAGAAAATTATGAGGTTGCAAAAGTCACTGGATGAGCACAAATGAAATGAAAAATAACAGGTATGAAACTGAAAGAGTTATAAAAATACTTAGTCTGTTGTAAAGTAGAATTTTTAAATATTTAAAAGCGTGCTTCTTATCTTGATTTTTTTGGCTTTTGGTGATTTTCCTCCTTCATTTAATCTTGGTTGCTTATTTACTTCCATAGGAAAACCACAGTGATAAATTTAATGATCAGTTGAACTATTAATATGTACATTTTTATTTTTTGTGACATCTCAGGATCATCAAATAATTTGTCTGGAGTTGAAAGTTTAATGACATTTACAGTTAAAATATTTGATAAGGCTGCTTCTATTTGTCCTATTAATAAGGAAAATATCAGTTTTCAAATAATTCTATTAACATGTAAACTTTTTTTTTTTGTTTGGTGTGCATGTAGTAGTATAGTAATGAAAGATTTTTGTAGATTTGCTGCTTGTAGGACCTGGCAGTAGTAACTTACGTTTATTCAAAAAATTCTGTAAAAATATCTGCGCAACTTCACTGACTTTTGATGAGGAAATGTATTTTTTTGTATTTTAAAAATATGAATATTTCCCCTACCGAGTTCAGTTTTTTCATCTTAGGTAATAATTTTATTAAAATGTAAGGAATTTTTATTGATATTGGCTTTGGGATCATATAGTTAACATATGATATATATTTAATATATATATTTCATATCATATATTTAACCAGCGTGTAGCTTTTGTCTATTTTTATGTAGTTTAATCAGGTTACAATATTTTTCCAATTAAAAAAACTTCTGAGATTTTGATGAAAAATGATTGAAAATTGGATTTTATTTACAATAAATGTTTTTTTATTGCATAAACTCATTTAATGTGCAAACTGAAACATTCTACAATTTTTAGATGTAGGCTAAATATTTAAAAATTTCATTTCACATCTACTGTTTAAAAGTACTCTTGCATATATCTTAGACATATTGTGCGAAGTATTCTGAGCAATAGCTGACTGGGTCTGGTGGTCAATTTTTTTTTCTATCAAAGTGTTAACTAATTACACATCTGAGCATGCCCACATAGCCTTTGTTTTAATTATATTTTGTATGATGAGAACGGGCTTTAAAGTACTTCCTATTTTCTAGGATCCAGAAGTAAAAAAAATACCCCATCCCTTTTTTTTTAAACAAGTATAAAATTAAGGATTGTCTAGTACAGTACTCCGTAAACTAAATTAGAATCCCAACTGTGGTCACATAGAAGATTGATGGCATCAAGAAAGCTTTCACGCCTCTTTTCAGATTTTCCAACAACAGTAACAGTTCAGAAAATTATCTTGACTGATCTATTTTAAATGTAATTCGTTTTAACTGTTTATTCATTTTCTAATTTTTGTGTTTTAACAAGGTTTTTTGTATGAAAATGGGGTTTCTCAGAAATGGTGAGTGTAAGAATTCATTTTAGTGCTTAAGAAGTTGAAAAATATAGTTAATGATATGTTTTATTTCCTAAAAATAAATCTGAGAGATTTTGCTATTACATTGCTCTTATAATAATCGTTATCTAATAAGAATATTAAAATGATGCAGAGTTCAAAATGGCTGGTCAGACTCTACATACAAATGCAAAGCATTAAGAAACCTTGAGTTAGTAAGGTTTCCATATGTATATATTCCTGCCATTGGGGAATTAGAATTTATATGTAATGCTGCTGATTTTGATGAAGTTAACTCGGGCACTGCAAAAGGAGACTTCCCTGATTTGCCCAAACACCGCTCGGGCAGAAAATTTTTCTAACCCAATCCACTGATTTTCCAGCTTTTTCACTTTCTTTACTTTGCAATGTTTCTAGTAAATGGCTCTAGCAGTCTAATTAATGTTTGATAGCAAAATATGTGTAAACCAGTTTTTAGGTTAGGTTAGGTAAACCAGATTTTAGGTCCTTTTCCCCCTCCAATTAAAAATTATCAAAAATTAATAAAGTCAATACTTGTAACTCTTTTGACTGCTGAATTGAATTTATAAAATTAATTTGGAAACAAAATTGTTTATAAAAAATATACTTAATTTTGGACACAATATAGCAGAAAAAAGAAACTGTTAAGTGGTTAAACAAAGTAATGCACTTTTCCCTTTTAAGAAAAAGTATAGGAGTGAAAAAAATTAGTTCAGTGTATTACAAGTATTATCTACTATATTACATGCCTGTATGTAATATGCTTTGAATGACACAAAAAATGCTTTTGATTTGGGGATTTCTGGGTTTTTCAATCTAAAGAAAAGTGCATATTTCAGTTTTTGCTAATCATATAATTTTTCTTGAAGAAAACCAAATAGAAATATTTAGCGTGAAATGTATTTAACTACGATGAGAGTTCTTTCTAAAATAGTTGAGTGTGCAGCTTCATTCCTACCATGTGATCTCCTTATGATTATACTTTTAATTTGTGCCACATGTAAATTAAATTGAAAGGTTCTGATATAACATATGTGGTGTTAAATGGAAAAATGCGAATACTGCATACTTTTGAGAAATAAACTTCAGAGGATGTTTGTAGATGAAGTATAACTGGATATATTATAACTTTTCCATAGTCTCCTCCTTTTCTGAAGAATTTTTAGTTACTTTTAGAATCTTCAGTTTTTTTTTTTTATTGCCAGGGTTTTTTTTTTCAATTTTATTTAAATTAATGGTAAATCCAAGTGTCGTAAAACCTTCCATCATAAGAAATAAAGCATGAAAATGTTTGTTCTAACTCTTTTAGAATTATTTTTTTTATACTGGAACAAAAAAAAAAAAAAAAAAACCCTTTCGGGGGGGGGGGCAAGCAAACTTAATGATTTTAAATAGAAAGAAAAAAAAGTGTTGAATCAACTTTTGTTGAAAATATAATTTTCTTATCTTTCATTTTTAAAAATCTTGAAAAAAGTAACATGTATATTTTTCTTTTACTTATTTTTTATAGTTATATAATAATAATTTTAAATTCTTAACATTGATCTTGAACTTTATTACTTGTAGTATAAATATTGCAATACTTCATTAAAATAGGATTTAATTTTTTTTTTAAACCTGTTAATATAGCAATATTTTTGTCTTGCTTCTGAATTAAAATTTCAAATTGACCATAAAAAGTTGATGCATTCCTCAAGTTTTAAATAATCAATGAATCAAAATTTAAAAGATATAGATAAATGTATGAATTTAAAATATTGATGACCTTATTAAATTATCCTTAATTGTTTTAGGTCATTTGGAAGAAAATTTTTCTTTAAAAATGTAGACTTCTTTTTTCTGGATTGAATTTATAATATTTTTTTTAAAAAATTATAATCTATTGATGCAAGTTTAAAAATTTGCATAAAGGCACCTTTTTCTTTTTTTCAATCTGTGAAATGGAGGTTATACATCTGTAAATTTTTACTCAAGTCATTTTTTATAATTTTGTTTTCCAACTTATTATTGCATGTCTTATATCTAAGCAAATTATTATTTGCTAACTTAAAGTCAAAGTTTTAACATGCTGACTTCTTACCACAAGATAACTTTTAATTGTCAGATTTCTTCAAAATACGCTTCACGGTCAGTATGTTTAATAAAATGAATATTTCCCTCTATTTATGGCAAATTACTTTCTTCAGATATGCAAGTAATTTTTTTACATCATTACAGACAAGCTATGTTGAAGGTATTTATATTTGAACATGATTCCTATTAGGTTTTATAATACTTACATTTCATATATCTTCCTTTATTTATATAATTTTTCTTTACTTGCGCTTGAAAAGGAAGTAAATTAGTATGGGCAGCTTATTCTGCGAGGTAATGAATTGTTTCAAAACCATTCTTTTTCATACACTGAAACTGACTTTCTATATCAGCCATGGTGGTTTTAATATTCCCATGATTTGCTTAACAAAGACAAGGAAAACCTTAAATATTATTTAAAGCCATCTTAGAGAAGTTGTTGTTACTGAAACATGTTCTATGGTGAAGTTTTGATTATAGTGGAGATAATTTTGGATGGCGAGTTCATGATCTAATTTGATGCCTTCATCGTAGTGTGGTGTAGAAATTTAGAAAGTGAATCATTCTCATCATTTGCTTGAAATTCAAAATTATTAAATTTGCTTATAATTTTATTAAGTACTGCAAACCCAATAGATTAGCAGCTTTCGGTCCAAAACCCTTAAAATATAAATGGGGAGGAAGGGGATTGGCTTTTCTTTTTCACATTCATACACTATCTTGTATTAGATCAGGAATGAATTCAGCAGTTTGTTACATCTTTTAAATAAAGTTATGATTGAAACATTGAAGAGAAGTGACAAAAATTGTACTCTCCTTAAAATATGTACTTTGCAATTCTGCATCTGTAAAATGTTTAAGTATTCATTCTTATTCATCTTTTTAAGAAAACATTGTCTGCCCACTAAGCATCAATACTAGAAAGGGAAGATTTCTTTGTAAAATATTGGATTACAATTAAAAATAAATAAAAAGAGTTTAAAGTTATCAGTAAAAGAATATAGAGTCTCAAAATATATATAAACCAAGTATAATTTTCTGTATTTTGATTAAAATGTTAAATAAAAGAAAGTTTAAATTTATTAACAGTTGGAGGTAAGGTTACAAATGTGGTGGAAGTTGCATACTCTCAATTATTGTGAAATAAATATAATGTAGATAAATATATCTGAAATAGTTTTACATATAATATTATAGATTGAACTTCATGCAAAATAAAAATATTGTCAAAACAGTTTATTTAATATTAATGTTTTTGAATTTCATATAGTATGATTAAAAGGAGTATTTATTGGCTGTACTTTATATATTTTCTCTCTTGATTATACTTGGTTCCATTGGTATTTACAGCTTTTGATGTCGTGAAAGACTATGATGATGGTTGCTCATGAATTTACTGTCTACTGAATGAATTCTTGTTACTAATTTAGGAATTTAAAATTTTGGCCACGCAGCAGGTTTTATTTTCCCCTTACAACCATTATTTTTAAATTTTCTTTCCAGTCACATTATTTAGAAAATTCTCTTTCCCCCAATATTATTTTTAATTTTGCAGGGAATTTTCATTAACAAAATTATTGACTGTACTTTTTAAAAAATTTTGTTCTATTTTATCAAAATTTCAAAATCAATTACCTGAAGAAAAGAAAAAAAAAATGAACTTTAACATCTTAAGGAATAAATGTTTTTTACTCTTTGACTTGTTTCATCAAAAGAAAAAGAGTACATAAATAAATAGTATTTGAATCAAATAGCTGGCTTATTTATTGATTTAAAAAAAAAATACAGGTATAAGGATATTTTCAAGCTGATAAACTAAACATAGTATTGACTTTTTCCTCTCCCTTTCTTCTCTCCTATATAATTTGCAAGTTACTAATTTATTTGTGTCATTTCTGTCCTTGTCTATCTTTTTTTTTCTGGATTAAAGCAGAAGCCCCTTCCTTTTAAACAAAGATCCTTCATACGGAGTTAATGAAAAAAAAAAAAAATGAAATAAAACTATCCCTTTTAATTTAAGTAAAAGAAAAATTAAGACTTCAGTAAATATTCAAATTCCTATAATTTATCAATATTCTTTAAGAGCAAGAGTATCCTAAATCTTGTTTAAAGTATTATTTTACATGTTGATGGGCTATTTAATCCTTTGTAGTTTATTCCCCTTGAAATGTGAATAACTTGGGTGTTAAAAATAGTCAAATGATAATTATAATGCTAATTTCTCCTGGTAATAAATTATTTTCGACATCCCTGTTTAAAATATGGCGAGGAAATTCTATTCTGAAGTTCCATTTATAATTGCACACATTTTTTTTTATTCATTTACATTTTCAGTTTTGAAGTTGTTCCCAGCGAAATATTTTTTCCAGAGGAATATTCATTAAAATTCTTAGGATAATAAAGTGTCAAAAGATATTAATAAATCTTTTTTAGATTATTAATAAATTAATAGCATTAGAATATTTTTATAATTAAAATTAGTGTTGTAATTTTTAAAAGTTATTCTTTTAAACTGCCTAATATTTTCAAAAATTGGGGTAATGGGTGAAAACTTTTCTCTGTATCCCATGTTTATTTTCGCCTCTCCACCCTGTACAGTAAAGATATACCATTGAAAACTGTTTGCTGTAAATTATGAGTAGTGGTATAATAATTTAAGAATAAATATTGCAAATATTTATAACTGAGTATATAGCAAATAATTTGCTTTTCAACTAATACTAAATTATTTTTTTGTATAAAAGAAGAGGAGGAAAACTGTTACAAGTTTGATTATTATGATTTAGCTTTTTTAAAATTGAACTTGATCAACCAGATTGAATAAACTCATAATAATTGGCTGGTAAATGAACCAAACTGTTTGCTAAACTTAAGAGATTTTGAGGGGGGAAGAAGAGAACTTTTAAGAATACATGATCTTAATAAAATAAAATGAAATTTTCTTAAGTCAATTTCATATTTAATGCAAATGACAGAAAAAAAATAGAACGTTCTCATGGTTGATAGTTTATATTTTTATAGTTTATATTTAGCAGATTACTGAAGCAGCTAGTTATTCCTAGTTCCACTTCAACAGTGTTTGGCTCAGTGTTCAAATCTGTCCCTTGCACCATAACACCCAAACTAGCAACAACATTTGTAGTACCAACTAATAGTGGTGGTGATTGTGTGGCAAAAGTGTGTGGGAGGGAATTTATAGACACCTAAAAGTACGTTGTTTAAAGTTTTGTTACAAAATTAGCTAGATTTCCCGGACACTATTGATTTTTTTATTTTCTCGTATACGAAGTTCACAAAGAGAAAGTATTGTAATCGTCAAAAAAATTTGAACTCGAGATTTCGATGAATTTTCATGTTTAGACCTCCCCAAGTCCGAAAAACACAATTTTGGAATTGTGTCTGTCTGTGAACACGATAACTCAAAAACTATTAGAACTACAGGGATGAAATTTGGTATGTGATCTTTACACATCATTTGTAGGTTTCTATCAAATTTTGGACAAAATCCATCCATGGGAAGTCTGCCCGCCTTCATGTGAACACGATAGCTCAAAAACTTGAATAGCTAGATGGATAAAATTTGGTACACAGTTTTATCATCAGGAATGTAGGTGCGTATGAAATTTTGGGCAAAATCTGTCAAAGGGTTGACTGTCTATCAGTTTGTATAATCACATACTTGTGTAAAAATTATATCTCCTAAACCCTTTGACTTAGATAAATAAAAATTGGTATGAAGGATGCTAACATTAATAATAGATCTGTACCCAATTTTTGTTTCAATCAGTTAAAAAAAGGCATTCAAATTGCATATTCATTTTTTTTTTTTTTTTTTGCTATTTTAGTGAATCCGTTATCTAAACACGCATGCGTATTGGTTAGTCTTGGCATGCGCTGAAGAAAACTAGTGGATAGTCATAGCATTCTGAGTTACAGTAGCTTCGAATTTTTTATCCACGCTGGGGAGAGGAAAGGACACCTTTTGGGGAAGTATATGAGAAAGTTTTGGGGAGACCACTCCTGCTAGTTAACTCATAGTTTTAGGCTGCTAAATTAAAATAAAAATTCACTTTTTTCCACAAAGGAGAGGGGCGATGCCCCCCCCCACACACACACACTCGCCGCAACTGACTATGGCAACTCTGAAAGCTGTTCAGCGAAGTTTTGGAGAAATGTTAATTAATGAATTGAATGTCTTTCTCACATTTTATACTTCTTTAGCTAAAAAGTTAAATAGTAATATATATAGTCTCAGAATTTCTGTAAAATAAGTATTTCAATTATTTGGTTTGAATAATATAACTGATTGAGCTATGATCATTTCAAAAATTACAATAGATAATTTGCATATAATAAATTGGATCATGCATTTTAAGTATTTAAAATAACTTTAAAAGAATTTTAGAGTTTAAATATTTGAAAATCATCCTTAGAAAATGTCACTAAATCAAAGATCAGAAATGACTATAAAGAAATAATAGACAGAAATTCAGGCAACTCTGTAACTAGAGAGTTTCATTATCTAGTAAATATGTCAACGCACACTTCTGGATAGAATAAACACATAGACTTCAAATGCCTTCTCTCACAGATCAATCAGTTTTATTTCTCACTGTTGGGGAAAAACTCCTTGTGACACATGTTTTCTGCTATCCTTAAGTTGATATGAATACACATGTTTGCATTCAGCAGGGCACATGTCATTTGGGGATTTTGTCGCTGTAAATGCTGTGTTTCGTAGCTAATGCTGAATAATTTGAAATAGTAACCATTTGAGTTGGTTAATCATTCATGCAATTTAACTAGGTTTAATTATGTTTTCTCTATTTTATTAAGTGAACAATAACTAATTTGATCGATTTTTTAGATAAGGTAATAATACCTATATGAGTGAGTAGAAAAAGGGAATTAAATAATTTTGCTATTATTTTTAAAAATATTTCATTAGTGGTTTATAATTTTAACTGTGTAATTATTTGAAGATTAGTCTCAATTCCTTAAGGATAAGTTGTTTGAACCAATACGGATTCTCAGTTTTAATGGCTTTTAAAATACTTACACCTCTGTTTGCACTGCTAAATTAAAAACTCAATATTTCTAGTCGCCAAATGAATAGTATTCCAGAATGGTTGATCCCGAGATTTTTGGATTGTCACATTTCTAAAAATATGTCATGAATTTTTAATCATTATAGAAACTTAAATTGTTTTAAACCTAATGCAAGGAAAAATAATACCAAAGGAAATTAAACAAAAAGTAAAGAAAAAAGATTGTTTGCTTTTTGTGAAATCTCAAGAAATGCAGGTAATAATTTTTAAAGTCGGATTTTTCTTTTAGGTGTACAGTTTTCTCAGTAATTGTAGAAGATAAGTTTTTATGCTGCATTTGTATTTTTCTGTTGTCATAGGAACCAATTTTAGTCTTGTTATTTATTGGAAGAAATTCCCTCAGAAAAACTGTACTTATTAACAAGATTACAATGGTGCTTTTACTATTGCCCCATCCTACTTATATATAGATTTTATTTTTCCCCTTTCATCTGCTTATATTTGTTCTCATAATACTTGTACATTATAAATGAACCCTGACAGTTTGGAAATAGAAATTAATGATCCAGGAAAAGTTAGAAATGGGCTATAATAGTACTAATAATACATACATATAATTATAGTATAATAGTACATTGTGTCTTGAGATTTAACTTGCTTCTAGAACTTTTTTGTTTTGTTAAGTGTCATTTTCTCAAACTGTTTTCAATATAAACTTGTACACTTTTTAATAATGTGGCTTAAATTTGTGTGAATCCTTGATTAAAATCTTAGTGTATGTGCAGATAATTTTGTTGCTGTTGTTGAGTAGGTATAAAAATTTGAAGTTAAGATGCCAGTTCATTTTGTCCTCGCTTCAGTCTGTAATAATAGACTTACAATGCCACATAGTTTTAGATGATTGAAATAATTTAACTTCCAGATTGCATCTTTACTTTGACGTGGAAAAGTATAAGAGTGTTGAAAATAAATTAGCTGATTATGTATTGTATTTATTAACTGCGAGTATGCATATTTGTACAGAAACTTTGTAATTTCGACTCATTATCAGGTGGTATGGATGGTAGTTGATCCGACACCTCACTCTCCAAACTTCTGCACAATACCGACATTAAACTTGACTTGATTTGATATGTACCAAGCCCACATTTATAAGTTGTGAGTGGGCCATGTTTGTGGTATAGTACATATTGATTTTGCTTTTGCAAGTCGCACATCCTCGTATTACCATGGTGTGAAAAGTGGTGTGCTACTTTATCCTCTTCATTTGGCTATGATTCAAAATTTTTAGTTCTGTTTCAAAATAGCCCTCATTTAGCTTCAAAACAGGATATTAATAATAAAAAAAAATTAACAGGATGTTTTGAGGACTCGACTTGGTTATCATGTACAGTTTAATATTTCAAGAGTTTTATCTATTTAGCCATGTTATGAACTAATACTAAATTCATAAGTAAATGGTATTTAAAATAAATTCATATATTTATGTGAAGTCATTAGAAGACCTTCAGTTGTAGTATCATTTAAGACTTTGAGGTCAAAATGACTCAAACATAATGAAGCCTGTAATATATCCTTATAATATTTCTTTGTACTTGATTTTAAAATAAGATAGTCAAAATATGACATGTTATTTGTAGGAATTTGTATATTATGAATGGGGATAATTAGATGAAATATTATTTTTGATATTTTTTGCAAATATTGAAATTTTTTCTCTACCAGAGTCAAGTTACATTTTGTGAAGTTTTTTTTTTCTTTCCTGCCGGCATTATTGTCCTTGATTCTTTTGAATGTAAACAATAACCTAATTTTAGAATTTTTCCTCTCTGAATTCAAGTGTATTTTTTCTGTTCTACTCATGTCACGCTTTTTCTAGTGCTATTTTCCTTTAACTGTCAATGAGAATTTTAAAGAGTACTTCTTTCTTGGATAAAGATAACTTTTAAAACTCTTAATTTCACTTTATTGAACTATCATGTTATGATAATTTTCTTTAAGAAAGATTCAGAATCCGAATATTTTTATATTATATGAAATGTGTCAATGTTGTACCAGATAACAAGCAAACAGTGACTTTTTGTTCTTCATTGATTATTTGGAAGCTTAATGAGCCATCAGTTTGTATTGTCCTCCTGAATCAATTATAATTTTTATTTTTTAGGTAGGTGTAGTATTTTTTATACAAAGAAGTTTAAAGACGGTATTTTCGTTATTGTAGTAAATTCTTTTCCCTGAATGTGGAACTTTTCATCCTTTTTGCCTTTCTTATGCTGTTTAAGTACAAATGTAGTTGATTTATCTCTGAATAGATAAAATTCTTATAATTGATTGAAAACAATTTAGATAAAATGAAACATACCAGATTTTTAAATTTTTTTAACTTGGATTGATTGATCTATTAAATAAAGGTTTTGTTTTGAAATTAGTATATGGGCTGTTGGAAATAAGACTTCTTAAATTTTGAGCTGTCATCAGATGATGTGGGTAGTTCTGTAGTAACATTGGATTTTCCAAGTTTACAAGCCATCATATGAGTGTTGGGCCTTCCAGAATTGATTTGCACTCGATTTATACTTATTACTGCACTTATACTTATTTACTTATATTTACTGATTTATACTTATCTTTGTAGGAATTAAAATTCAATATTTAGTCCTCCAGTTTTTAATATATCTTGGCATCATGATATATTAATTTTAGTTTAATTGGTGACATTTATTCATAAAGTCATGGACACATTAGGTGTATTGCAGTTCAAATTTAAAATTTCTATAACAATTTATGTGTAATAGTGATATGACCTCTCTCTCTCTATTATCGATTTTGTTTACCATGTATATAAAAGAATTAATGCGATCATTTAAATGTGTGAAATATGAACAAAGCACTGCCATTTGTTAAAATTTGCCAAGGGGGTCAAAAATAGAAAATATAATTTGTTGAATACTACAAATTCTTGGATCAAAGCAGATTCAGGCAGGAACACTTTCTTTTTTTAATTATGATATTTAAATTTAGCGTATTTGTACCAATGATTATGAATTTCCAAGGTATTTTATTTTTCTTCTAGGCACGGATAGCTTTTCTTCAGGGTGAACGTAAAGGTCAAGAAAACTTAAAAAATGACTTAATAAGAAGAATTAAAATGCTAGAATATGCTTTAAAACAAGAAAGGTAAGTTCTTTCCCTTGGAATTTTAAATTTCGCTGTGAAAAATTGTGTGCAAATGAGAGTTTTAAAACCTTGTTTTATCTAATATGGGGGTATTACAAAGGAACACTCTTTCTTTCTATTATTGAGTGACCACTCAAGACAAACTTAGAATAGATATTTGGGCATATTATGTTGAATCTCCCCTACTCTATTTTTGTGAGTAGTGTTGTTGTAGTAAGTAAGAGATCAATCATTTCATCTTGTGTTTGGCGTAACTTGTCCTGAACTGGACCTTTTGCTAGTAAAATATGCCATACCAATCATTTCACAAAGTTTTTGAATTGATTTGCTTCATATTTTGGTGAGACCTACCTTAGAAAAGGAATAGAAGAAAGAGGATGAATAATATATATAAAAACTATCAGCTTTATTTAAAAATGTATTAATTTTTAATGGATTTTCTGTACATCATGATATATATGAACTTGTGGTTCTTAAAAGATTTGTAAAAGTTTACATTACCTTATGGTTTCTTCTTGCCTTTTAATGAAATGAGAAATTCATTTTTTTTAAATGGCATATCTTTGAATAGATTAAAATGTTGTAATTTAAAAGTAAGATTAAAATGTTGTATCTTTAATGCATGCATATATTTTTGCTGTCACCCATGCAATTTAATTAAAACTTTAAATCATTTTTTAAAGGGTAAAATTCCATAAGCTAAAGTATGGTACAGACCCCAACTTCACGGATTTAAAGGCTCCTATATTTGATGATATTGGTAAGTTTCTTCAATGAATTATCTTTCATGTCTATGTGCATGAATTTTATTTAAAAAAAACACTAATTTTTAGACAAAAATTATCTAGTTATGGTGTGTAGTTTTTGTTGAATATTCTATTAGTAGGTATTTAGAAAGTATTCTTTCAATTAGCATTGCAAAGAGCAGTTAATTTTAATTGTAAAGTAGATTATTTAATATGTAGCTGTGATCTTTTGTTTAAAATTCAGATTTTAAAAAATTTATATTGCAGTGTTGAAAAGTTAAAATAAAGTTGCATTGTCTGGTGTACTGTAAATTTCACAGTTTATTATGTGTAAAATCATGATATAATTCATTATCTCCAATTTACCATGCAGTGTAATTTTCTAGCCAGTATTTTACATTTTTATTAATATTTTATTGATGATATGAGTAGCAGTACCTACTGTTTAATAGATTAATTGCTCCTTTAATTTCTGCTTTTTGATTCCATATATTTTGTCTCTTGTCTATAATATTTACATTAATTATATTTGAATTATTGATAATATTTTTAGTACAATTTATCTTATTTAAATAATGCTTTTTCATTAATTTAAATGAATATTAAATGTGTGAAATTTTGCTTCAAACATTAATTAAATACCACTGTTTTCCGGTCTAATGATATGTAGATTAGATAGTAATTAAAAATAACTACCAGAATAACTTATGGTATTGTATGATATTTTATGATGCTGTACAATAATGTAAAACTTAATACAATATCTTGTATTGCTTGGTCATTGCCAAAGTATTGTTGACTATCATTAATATAGATTTATTATTTGATGAATTATTTACCTCCTAAAATAACATGCTTATTTGTGTAAGTTCAAAAGTAATTTTTAAAATGAATTCTCTTCTCTATTTTATACCATTGGAACAGTGCTTAATGCTAGATCTGTTTTTCAGATGAACCTGTTGATGGTGATCCATTGATAACTAGCAATAGTAATGTGTCATGGAGACAAGGACGGCAGTTACTTAGACAGTAATTTTGTTTTTCAAAACTTAACTAGATTAGTGATAAAATTAAATTTTGTTGAGTTAATTTTTTTATTAATTTATGCAGTTCTTGATTTATGAGCACATTACATTATTTAATACCACTTTTATGTATACTGATTAACATTTTAAAACCTTAATTTTAACATAAAAATGGCAGGTGCAAGATTTGATGATTTCCCTCCCTTCTGTTTTCTTTCTCGAAAAGTAAATGAATTAAACCTTTCAATTTTTTGGTTTATAGGTAAATTTGCTTTCAGTTGTTTAAATTGGAGAAGTTTTCTTTTCTGTATGAAGCTTTTAAATTCTTGTCCTTTATAATCCTTTTTGTCTTTGACTAATATTTGAAAACTGAAGTTATGTTTTAATCTTTCATTATTATCTTTTTAATATTAATTCAATTCTTGAAGTAATTTTTTCATATTCTTGACCGTTTTAAGCTGTCACTTTTCAAGCAGATGGGGATTATATTCAATGCTTTTTTTTAAATTTTGTTTGGTTCTAATTAATTTTATAAATATTTTAATGCATTTTCTTGAAGTATAATATTTTAATTGATTTTTCTTTTGTAGATATTTGCAAGAAATAGGATATACTGATACAATTATTGATGTGCGATCTGCAAGAGTTCGAACTCTTCTTGGACTGGCACCTTCTAATGCTGAAAACGAAGAAAAACAGCACTTATCATCTGTTCTTAATGGAGAACAAAAGAAGAGGCCATATGAGCCCCAGCAAAGAAGGTATTTATTTCTATTGTGATAAAACAATTTTCAATTCCTATATTTAGTGTTGTATGATTAATATTTTCTTTGCTTTTCTTATTGCTTTAGAATCGGAAAAATAACACATTCCGTCACAGAAAATGCCTTGATGGATGCAGAGCAATCAGTGTTAGATACTTTTGATTTCCTTTCATCAGAAAATGTTGATATGGATGATGATGATGAGAATTTAAGGTAATTTTCACAAATTAATTTCAGTGTTGTGTATTTAAGTAGGAGAATTGTTGATTAAATTTTGGTCATTATAATAATTACAGTGATGAAATGGATGATGCTTGTGCTGTAGATGATGAAGACAATGAAATATTAGAAAAGAAAGCAAAATCAAAAACTAAAGTGAGTTCAATTGTATTACATGCTTTGCTCTGTATAATTTAAATATTAAATGAGTTGTAACTAACATTAAAAATGGTTTTAGGGCACAAATGAAATGACAAGGGGAGATGATGGAATCAGTGAAGCTTCCACAGAAGAAGCTCTTGCAGAATTTAATTTTCTCGGTAGTGGTGATGCTCCAGATCGACCTCAAGGTGAAAATACCGATTGGGGTAAGAATTAAATTCTCTTAGTCAAATAGTGAATATTACACAATTCATTTCTTCTCCAAAACTTAAAACTGAAATATAATATTAAAAGCACAATGATAAACATTTTTTATGTATAGTTTCTATTCAGTCTTGTGTTATTTAATATAAATTTGCCGTGTTAGTGTTATGATGCATTTTACTGCTATTCCAATGAATCGGAAGCATATGAATTGTTTTAAGATGCTTTATAATAATGAAGTTCATTCATTTTTGTGTTATAAGTGTATTTAGAAAATTAGATGTAAAAATTATACATATAAGCTTCAATGTTTTAAGAATTTGCCCATTGTTCATATTCCACAAGAAGCTTAAATTAAGCTTATTCCAAAAAAATTCAAATCTTTGCCACACAGAGTTCTAGCGTACTTAAAATATTCAAAATATGACAGAAAATTATATATAAGTGTTTAAAAATGCCTTGTATGTAAATGAAACAATTTCTTGAAATTGTTTAGCTTATTTGACATTTTAAAATACTTTAGGGTGTCAGTTAGCATTATCTAACCATCTTAATTTGCAACATCAGCTCATAATTAATTTTTCCTGGCACATTCAGTTACTCATTTGTGTTCAGCAGTATTAATTTGAGACCCAATTCTAAAAAAGATCTGTCGTATATACGGACCTGGTGCACATTAGCTGTGTCAAGGGTCAAACATTCTCCTGTTAGTTGGGAAGAGGTGGGGGAATGCCAGCTAAGGTGTCATCTTTGCAGTCTGACACACAGCTCAAAATTAGATCACAGTCTCAATGTAGCCTTCATGTGTTTTCAAAACAAGATGTTAATAGAACTTAAATCAGCTGTTGATCAGCAATTTTGATCTTATAGTTTCTAAATGTAAATTGCTGTAGCATTGCATAATTTGATTGTGATTGTAAATAATTTTTGCGAAGCTGCAAATGTAAAGGGAGTGGCATTTCTAACATTTTTTGTGATAGAAACTTGTTACGATTTAGATAAGTAATTTGAACTGCAATTATTTGTTTTTCAATTCATATTTTAAAGGAGAAAATTTTGTAAATATTAAGTCTTTCAAAGGTAATAATGCACAGTTTTTCCATGAGCATGGAACTATATTAAAATGACATGTTGTTCTTATGATCATTATTTTGGCAATTTATGTAGGCTTTTGTTACCTTTCAGATAATAATCCTTTTTTTTTGACAAAGTTGTGCAGGAGAACTTTTAAGGTGTTCAGCCAATTTAGTTACAACAGCTTATATGATAAAAATTTAAAACCATGCTTAATTTTTTGTTTGTACATTTCTGTTTTATATTTATTAATTTTTGAAGACAAAGATATACTAGATGTTTTAACAGTAAAAAAAATGACTAAATTTTTAAGCCTTTATCTTACAGTATCTTGTTTGTTTTTTTCAGTTAAATTGTAAATTGTTGCAATTTCATTATAATTATTATTTCATTTGAAAATTGCCCTTATTTTAAAGTAATCAAGATCAAGTCATGCAAGAAAGTGTTATTGAAAAGATGCATGAAACTAGCTGCCTTAAAATATACCTCTTTAATTAAGATTTTAGTTGTTTCTTGCCTTTGTTGATGTGTTGAGTTTGTAGCAAGTTTTATCATGGATAACATTTGTTCATTTCATCAAAAACTGAAATTCAAGATGTGGAAAATAGTATTGTATATCCAGAATACATGTAATACATATTTTACAAGAAATTTATACTTTTTTTACATGCTGCAATTATATGTAATGCCTTACTATGTGGAAAACTTTAGAAAATGGTGGGCCCCGTTCCATTTTATATGTCATAATACATTTTTAAAAATCCAACTTCAGAAATCCCAAACCAACTGAGTTTGAATTAAAGGCATTTGAAGGTTTTTAGCCAGGATTTTGTGATGCTTTTTCAGCACATTCACACTTACAGCATTTGCAGAATTTATAAAATATATTAAAAGGTTTCATGGGAGAGAAAGTTGTTTTTATTGGCATATACTTTATTTTTGGAACAGTTAGTCTACTTGCATGTATGCTTTTTCTTGCAAGTGTTTTGGATGCCTTTTTATGGCAACTGCTACAGCAAAAGAAGCAAGTGAGATTTACATTTCCATACCATAATTTTAAAAATTGGATGGATTTTTTTTTTTTTTTTTTCCCTGATTGGTCTGTACTGCTTGGGAGTCGTATAGAATGTGTGGAAATATGAAGTGCTAAAAGAATGTTATAAAACAACTCATAATTTTGATTGCTTTTCTTATTTTCAATAAGGATTAAAACTGATTAACTCTGTCAAATTAGGCATACAGAAAAATGGACATGACACAGAAAACACATACAAACACTTAAACTGACATAGAGAATGATACAAAGGGTAGTTCGTTCAAACTATTGCTGGTGGTGGGGATTTTGCAGGTTAAGTTTTGGGAAAATACTTATGTTCCTAGATGAAATCATGACTTGGTGTAATCTTTTTCTTGTATATTTAACATAACCATATGCAGTGCTACTCTTCAATTTTATCCCAAGCATTCAGAAATGATATTATGTACTAACTAATACATTTTAGAGGACTTTATTACAAAAATTAAGCTGGCTTTTATTGAATAAACTCTATATCAAATGGAGCAGTGAATGTGTGAATTCCTGAAAAATAATAAAATGAAAACTATTCATATTGACTTGAATCAAAACCCAAAAATGGATTAAGAAAAAATTGGTGTTCAAAATTAATTTTTTTATCTTGTGTGTGAATATCTCTTCACATACTCAAATGCTTAATTTTTTGCAGTACAAATTAAATAATAACTCTTCCAAGTTCTTGTCCTTTTGTGTGTAGGTAAATCAGCAAATCAGTTGGTCTGTGAGAACTGTTTATTTTCATGTACCTAGATAGACTTTTAGTATTTCAGAAATCTTGTGCAGATACTTATCACATGCTGAATCATAACAGATTATAATAAATTAATTTAAAAAATACATTTGTCCCTGCAAAATTATCAGCTTATCATAATTACCTCAGTCAACTTTAAATATTCAGCAAAGCTGAGAGGGAAGCCTTTCAGATTGTTGTGCATGCTTACTCTTGTACGAAGTACATTCTTATGTATTATGTTTTAATTTTGATATTTGCTTATTGGCGTATGTCGTAACGCAAAATAATTACTTTAAAAAATTAGGCAATAATTGTTACTGCTTGAGCAAATTTAGCCTGATTTTTAACAAGGATGCTAATTAACTGATTAGTTTTGTATGATTTTAAAAAAAAGCAACTGTATGATTCCTTTGCATCTTGTTAGTCTGGAATACTCTATGTATGACATTCATTATTAGTGCATGTGTCGGCAGCATTTTTAATTTAAAGCTTTTTGAGCTTCTTATTGTTTTATTAACCACTTGTTTACTAAACAACTCGAAATTTCTTTATACTCCATAATTTTTCCTTTTGTTGATTTAAATGCACTTCTTTGCAATTTAGATTTGGATGTTATAGAAATTTAGTGTTACATATATATTTTATTTATTATCAAAGTTAGTATCTTTTAGCTTGCTTTTTTTTCACTTTGCATGTTATTGAAAATGCTTTTTTTTATTTTGTGTATTGTGCTATTTTCTTCATTTCTGCACCCTTTATTACATTGTGTTCAATCTTTTCTTCTCGTACTTGCATGTTTATGCCAGGACCAAAAAGGTCCACACTGCAGGCTATGCTTGTTCGTATAGCCAATGGATCTACAGATGGAGATCATGTTATCTCGGATGTAATGTCAGGAACATCTGTTGCAGCTGAGGTCATAGATTCGAAGACAGATGCCATCTGTGATGAAAATGTTATTGACAGTAAATCTATGAGGGAAGACCTCAGTTCCTTATCTAGTTTCGGACCAAGCTTGAATTCATTTTTGAATATTGGAGTTCCACACTGCAATACTCAAGTTGACTCAGACGAAAATGGTATGTTCCCATAACACTGCTTAAAACAGAACACATTAAAATTAACTGTTTTACTGGACCAACTGAAATTTTAAGGATTATCCTAAAGCCTCTTTACCCATTTGTTTAAATATTTATACGAAATAGTATTGTTTTGATGTCTTGATTGAAATGAAATTTTAAAAAATAATACTGATTTTTCTTGCATTAATGTTGAGCTGATTCTTATCTATGTGTTAGCAAATTTAGATCATTAGTTAGGTCAGTCATATTTAATTAGGTTTTTCATTTAAAAAAATGTTATATTTGAAAGATTATCCTTTAATGTTTAAAACAATAGAAGGCAAAGTTAGTTAAAAAGCAAACTAAGTTTAGTATTTGTAGTAAAACAGGTTTTTCCCGTGAGTTCAGTATATTGCCATTTGATCTCCCATCCCCCTGTTTTATACTTGTAAAGTTTGTTCAGCCAGATATATTCAAGTTGCTTTCTTCATTAGCAACAACAAAAAAAACGTTTAATTGTTTTTTAATGGATTACTACTTCAACTGATAATGTTATCTTGTGTACCTCGAATGATAACATTCATATATTTTGATTGGGGGATTTAGAGCACAGATTTTTTTCATGCAATCTTTGACAAGGGAAAATCAATTATGTATTATTAAACATGCATTTTTAATTACTTTGCTAAATCCTATGTAAAAAAAAATTATTTCTGTACACTTGTAGTCCAAATTTTGATGCATCTGTATTATAGGTACCAATCTTAAAATGACACAGAAAAAACAATTGCACAGTTTAATAAGTTATTATAGTATTATGTACCCATACATTTCAAAATTTTCCAGTGTAAATCTATATATGGTGTTGAAGTAAGGTATTTATAAAAATAAAAACTAAATTAAATGGAATGTTTCATATCAGGATTTAGTTTAAGCATTTAATAATCTGAAATGTTTGCTTTCTAATATCATTAACTTGGTGTCACATGTCTTATGGGTCATGTTATATTACTTCTAAATTCATTTTCTTTTTGCATTACAGAATTAGTAAGAAAATGAAAAAAATTAGCTCATTTTTCCATTTTCATTATCATAACATAGTGAATAAACGGTCGATAATATCTGTCATTTATATTAAAAATAATTTATGAATTGCATCTTTAAAGAGGAAATTAAATTCATTATCCCATCTTTAATGTTATGTTTTATTAATGCTCTCATGGTCTGTTTGTAGTATTTTCTAATTCCTTGAGAAAATTATGAGAATAATTGAAATTATATGTTTCCAAACACACACACACACAAATTTTTCTTCATATGAATAGCGCCAATTAAAAAAGCATAATTATAGATACCCGCATAATTTTTTTGATTTGAAGAGTAGCTTTTCTTTGAGAAAAATCTGCTGATATATCCCTTTAAACTCCTATAATATTTTTTAATCTTGTTTTATCTAATTAAAAAACTCCTATAGCAAGTACTTATTCGTATTTTCAGGTGTTCAAGGTGGAACTCCTTTGTCATTTCCCCCAGGTTCTCGAAGACCACTTTTAGGTGGCCCAGGTAATGAAGATGATACTTTAGAAGCTGCTTTAGGACTTGGTGAATTAGCAAGTCTAACAGTCAACAATGAAGCAGATACAAGTTATGATGTAAGATTTGAGAATGATATTTAATGTGTCATATTAACTTCATTCAAAGGTGAAGTTAGAATTTTCTGTCGATTTAAAAATATTTTTATTATATATAGGTTAACCACTTAGCAGTGTCTTTTTTCTGTTATATTGTGTCCAAAAATAAGCAATTTTGTATTAAAATTGATTTTATGTATTCAAACCAGCAGTCAAAATGGTTACAAGTATTGATTTTATTAATTTTTAATTGTAGGGAGAAAAAGGACCTAAAAACTGGTTTACCTAACCTAACCTAAAAACTGGTTTACCTAACCTAACCTAAAAACTGGTTTAATTTGTTTTACTATCCAACATTATTTAAGACTGCTAGAACCATTTACTAGAAAAATTGCAAAATAAAGAAAGCGAAAAAGCCGGGAAAATCGGTGGATTGGCTTAGAAAAATGACCTGCCCGAGCGGCAGGATAAGCCTGATATTTACAGATAAGCTGTTTGGGAAAATCAGGGAAGTCTCCTTTCGCAGTGCCCGAACACTGTTAAGTGGTTAAGCACTTACAAGAGGAGTATGATTCTGAAATTTTGCCTTTTAGTTTTGAAACACATGGAGGAGGGGGTAGTTTAAAAAATGATGGATGAAAATTTTCTTGATTTGATTTAATTTTCTTTAGAATGAGAAAGAACATTTCATTGTTTGATTTTTTTTATAAGCTTATGGTATATCCTGGAAACATCTATTAAAAAAAGAATACATACAGATAGAAAAAGAATACATACATATGATATTTACAGCTACACTGTTACAATTTAGCATTATTTTTAATGCATTACAAATAGGAGGGTTGTAATTGAAATTAGATATTATGCATACTTGAACAGCCCTAAGTTGTAGTTCCTTTCTTTTCTGTGTAGGTGCTTGCTTTATTCTTGAATACTCTCTCTTTTTTCTTGTATAATAACCAGCAACTTGTGTCTTGGTAACTAAGCAATTAATAAAAAATTGCTACTCAAATAAAAAAAAAAGTCATGTCTTGATTTTTCATTTCCATTGTTTCATCTACATGTATAGAAAATCGACCCTACATAAATTATATAAGGTTAATAAGCTTAGGTTATCCATCATTGTATTGATGATTAGTGGAAGCAGCAATGAACATGGTTTGCTTCATGGAAATGATGAAATTATTTACTGAGATGGAAAGCATTGGTTATGTTGTTGATGAGTTGAAGTAAGATCTATATGGTTTGTTTTCAGGAAATATTGTGAAATTTCTCTCGAGAAAGAAAACTGAGAAATTTATTTTGTTAAGATATCACACCATGAGTAACTGAAAATTGTTTGTTCAAGGAATCTTGGGCTTTATTTCTACAGTGAGCATGAGGTTTGTTTTGGAAAAAAAAGTATGTTTCTTCAAATGTTACTAGTTAATTTGTTTCTTGTTAATTGCTGCAAAAGTAGAGCTTTCAAGATATTGTAAAAAAAATCATGTAGCATGTTTCTTCTAATAAGATTTGTTATTTGTCTGGAGGTATGTAAAGTTTCATTTACTGTGCACTTAATATTTTTCATTTAGTTGATTTTCTTCAGTGTGTTTCTATTTAGAGTTGAAATGGCAGTGATTCTTTGTAGGCACTGTGTATAATTACATCATATTCTGTGAAATTTGTAATAAGTTCTAGTGTAATGTTATTTGGCAGAGTGTTCAGATTTGTAGTTAAAAGTTTTCTGCAAAATTTGCTTTAGAAATTACTAGCAAAATGGTTCCTAAGACTATTTAATTTGAGTCCATTATCTTGATGCTATGGTGGTCTGATACTTGATAACAAAATTGTGGCCTTAAGGCAAGAAGATTGCTGATTCAGTTGTTGGCACACTGACATTATGTGCTTAGAAGTTTGGTGAATGGTAAAACTGGAAACACTGTGCTCTCACTTTAATGTTGCTCAACTTTCTAGAGTTTGTTGTTGGTTCTTTCACATTTTTCTGATCTCATTGCAAATTTCACTTATAATTTTAAAATAGATTGTCTTTTGAACTCCAAATGGTAATTTTATACACAATTATATTCATGTTTATGCCCATACTCTCAATTTCATATTTGAGGGGCTGTATGTAAATTGCAGGAAAATCCATGGACTAATATGCAATTTATTTCATGTTTGACTTCTGTTAAGAATATTGAATGCAACACTGATTTTATCTAGGAGTGCGAAAGGTAATGTGATTAATTATCTGTTTTAAATCAGAATGCAGAAGTTTTTCTGCTAAAAGAGTGAACTTCAAAATTATGAAGATAATCAGTGATATTTTATCTTAAAGTGTTAAGTAAGCATGCTATCTCACTGTTGTTCTCCTGCCTCACTGTTATATTTCTTACTGACTTTTACTCTTTTAATTATATGTGAGCAATCTTTTTACAGTTTTCCTTTTGATATTTTAATCATTTTTGGTTTCACTATTTATTGACCTTTCTGGCTTCATTGTCATAACCACCTTGATCATCCCAACAATCACTTACTTGATCAATTTGTGTTTGGTCATAGTTAAAAAATGAAATATGAAAAATCTCAATATAGTTAAGTCAGTTCAGAAATTATTAATGCTTGGTCATTGTATATAATCATGTCCTAGAAGCCACTAAAAAGTCTATACAGTAAAACCTATATAAAACGGACACTGTACAAAATGGAATCCTGTCTTAAGCGGAAAAAATATTTGGTCCCGTTGAAATCCTCATATACAGGGTGTACTTAAATGAAGTGACACATTTCAAAAATTTAAAAAAAAATGTTGGAACTACGATTTTTTTTAAAAATGAGAGTGCATCTCAAAAAGTTTTTTTTTCAAATAGGTAACATGCCATTTTGGTGGTCTAGGGGAGGTCGTAAATTACTGGAAATCAAAAATTTGTTTAGATCCATTATCTGAGAAAATATTAAAACGGGAAGAAAAATAAAAGCATGTATTTGTAGGGAATTTTACGCTCTTTAATTTGTTAATTCATATGTAGTGTGAAAACTGGAGTTTTCGTGATATTCATGAAAAACTAAAAAAAGAAACTAGAAAACACATCGGCTTCTGCTGATCGGTAGCAATTGCGTACGGAACTTTCTCGCTGTAACAAATCTAGAATGGCATGACACCGCGTTACCTTTCTGAAAAAAACTTTGAGATGTGCTTTTATTTTTTAAAAATGTAGTTCCAACATTTTTAGTTTTATTATTATTATTATTATTAATTTTTGAAATGTGTCACTTCATTTGTGTTACACCCTGTACTAATAACCCTATATGAAATGAAATTCTCTCTAAAATGGAAAATTTTTCTAGTCCCTTTAGATTCTATTTAGTACAGGTTTTACTGTATTTGCTTACTCTCCATTAGCAAATTTTTCAAATAAAATTCTAGATTTATAGTTACCTGGACAGACTGTCCTTCCCCTTTACTGTTTATATGCACTTACGATATCACCCATAAAATTTTCACTTTGCTCTGAGAATGAACATGATGAAGTAAATTAATGCCAAGCCAGCTGTAAAGACATGCAATGAATATTAAATGTGATAATTGGCCAAAACAAAATTGTGTAATTTATAAAATTTCTTGGGTTTTTTTTTTATCATCCTTTGTTACAACGTTGTGATGCAAGAATTCTTTATTCTTTTTATGTATAGTTTTGCATACATATAACATATTGTATGAAATTTTTTGCATAAATATTCAGCATAAATTTATTTTACAACATCTGCAACTTTAATTTTTATTGCAGATGTGTCACAAACATTGTTGTAATTGAACATAACTATAAAGCCAATAATACTGTTCCAAATATCTCTACATGTATTCCAAACACAGATTTTTATGAGTTAGAGAGAACCTGTGAAACCTGGAATTGCTTGAATTTTGAGTTTCATTTAGGAAGCTGAAACAAAAATAATAGACTCCATCATGTTTTAACTGCATGATCTGTATTTTGTCACACCTGTACATAATCTACAGTTTTTAAGAAGTTAGCAATTTATGTTTCTGATATGAATTAATGTAAATTTTCTTCTGTTGTTTAATCAATGTTTATACTTAGTTTTATTATTTATTTTTTTGTGTAACTAGATATCTTCGGCAAAAGAAGCTTTTAGAAAGACATGGAATGCAAAATATACACTTCGAAGGTATGGCATTTGTTTTATGCAGTTATCCCTAATTTTCGGTATGTATTTTCATGAAGCATGTAGAAAAATTTGGAAAATATTTGAAACGGAATAAAAAACTAAATGAATAAAGTATAGTTGTATATAACAATCATATTCTGATGGATAAAGTAGATCCAACACAGTGTTATAAAATTTCTACCAGGCATTTTGGCTGGTATTTCGTACATAGTTTTCAATCTGATGCTTTTTATGAATACTATAAATTTGTCTTTAAAACTCGATACATTGCATTTTCAAAGCTGTTAAGTTACTGTCAGCAGAAAATTCAGCTTTTCTAAAACAAATCTTGGTCTCTTATTTCTTTACAGATAATTTGTACTTATTGAAAATGACCGATGACATTAAAACTGTTTTTTTTTATTAAATTAAATTTTTATTTTTTATAGTCATTTTGATGGAGTGAGAGCTCTGGCATTTCATCCTGTTGAACCAGTTTTAATTACTGCATCAGAAGATCATACATTAAAATTATGGAACTTACAAAAAACTGTACCTGCAAAAAAGTAAGTTGTGAAGTTTTCATTTGCCTTCAGTTAAAATTTGTGCTTAGGATTTCAGCGATACAGAGTTCAAAATAGTTCTCATTATGTACTTTATTACAAGACTTTTGCATTTAAAAAATTTTAAAGACCATGTTATTAGCTGATTACTTATTATTTTGTATTTATGTAAAATGAAAAATAGTTTACTTACAAATATTGCAAAATTGTCTCTGTTTTATTTAAATTTGAATTATTAAAAAATATTACATTTCTAAAAATACTTTTAATTTTTTTCTTTTTCTTCTAGAACTGCTTCGCTTGATGTAGAACCGGTGTATACATTTAGAGCACATATGTAAGTTTTTTTGTGTATTAAATTGACTTTGTTCTAGTAAATTCATTCTGAATGTTATTTTTATAATAAATTTTTTTAATGGGTACAATTAATTCCTTTTCTTTCAGAGGTCCTGTGTTATGTTTGGCTCTAAGCACTTCAGGAGACCAGTGTTTCAGTGGGGGAATGGATGGTACAATTAGGTGTTGGAATGTTCCTAGTTCACTCAGTGATCCCTATGATTCCTTTGGTATGTTAATTTTAGTCTGGAAAATTCATACTGGTGGAATGTATGAAATAATAAAATTACCCAGTTTATTAAATCTGCTGCTCATTATTTAATTATATTTTCTACGTATTAGTTGAAAAGTCTTAAATTTGGTGAATTAAGTCGCATTGAATAAATATGTTGCTAAATGAAAAGAAAGAGGCTATTGCTCTGTTTTGAACATGAATTTCTCAAGTTTTTTTAAAATTTGTCCTTTTTTTTTTTTTTTAAGGTTTCTGCTTCTGCATATCTTATTTAGTATTCTATGACAAAAATGATGTATGTTTATAGTCTGACCACAGATTCCGAGACTACCTCTTTTGGACGATTTTACACTGAATGTGTTATTTACTAATTTTTTTGTTTAAAAATTTGTTCTTGTATAACTAGAACTGTTTCCATGCGCCATTTGGAACAGATGTAGTAAAAAAAAAAAGTCGCTAGTTTTGCTTAAATAGTGAACTACTGACTGAATTGGGGTGTCATGTTGCTTTTTGTAGCGCTCATTCTATTCATTAATAAGACGTATGGCCACCTTTAGCATGTATAGAAGAATTGAATCATGCATATACTGAATGGTTTTCAAGGAATATTAAACTATTATCTGTGAAGAAATTGTGAAAGGTTCTCTATAGATGATGGTATAGGATATTGGCTATGGATTCTCTTCTCCAAAATAGGCCACAGTGGTTCAATAATATTGATGGTCAGGGTACTGAGATGGCTAAAAGAGATGTGTGACTTCATTCACATTGACAGGTCTAGCTGTATGGCTTGGACCATTATTGTCCTGGAAAATTGCATCTATAGATGAATACAGTGTTTGCACCATAGTGTTCAACTTGCTGACTAAAATGTCCTTGTTACCACTTCCAGTTACTCATCTTTCTAGAGTGATGATAGGACCTTTAGAAAACCAAGAGATTGCTGTTCAAATCATGACAGCCACCATGTTTCATCCAGGTCCATATGCTTATGAAGGCATTTGGAGACAAACACATGTCGTGTTATGTAACAGTGTTAGAATTTTAAACAATGTAAACTATTTATTGGGCCATATCGTTTTCTTCCATGCATCATTCAGCCAGGTTCCATGGTTGTGGGACAGCAAAGCGACATCAGCCAGAATTCACTTCGGAATTGTTACTCTGCTCTGTTGTTTTTTGTTCGGCAGTTCCCTTCTGTTTTTGTTGAAACAGAAATATGCAGAGGCTGGTTGAGTTCTGCAGTCACCTGTGGAGCTCGTAATCCTCTTTAACATTCAGTTATCTCTTTTACTAAACTTTGACTTTTGTTGGCAATTATTTTTGGCTGAAATTGTTTTTCCTTGCATATGGAATACAATCATCTTTGATACTGTAGCTAGACAAACACCCACAGTATTAACCGTTGTGTTTGCTGGTGATCCAGCCAGCAATTTGATCTCTTTCAAAGTCTGTGGGGTCTGATGTTCTGCTCTACAATAAAAAAACACCGCTTGATAACAGGTTACTGACATTAGATTAATGTATCCACTACTTGCATACAAAAAAGTGGTCGCAAACTTGCTTGTCATTAATACAGCACCCTTTTATGGTAAAATAGATATTGATATAGGTGTTTCCTTTATTTTGTCCGTCCACTGTATATGTTCTAATATAAAAGCTGATTAATTTCAAAGTTTAGGTGAGACACTAATGTATTGGATAATACATTACTGTCTAAAAATGTATGTAAATAACAATACTGAAATATTTGATGATACAAAACCGTTGATTAGAAACTTGAATTTTACCCTTTCTTCATATTATTAAATACATTGATTCATCTTAGCATATTTTGAAACAGTTTCCATTATCTTTGTAAATTTGCATAAAATTTTAGAAAGCCAAATATAATTAGGTATTTTTCGAATGAAAACGCTCTTAGGAGAAATTTAAATAAATAATATTTAGTTTCTCTTCTAAAGCATATTTCAGTAATTTAGCTCCTGGAGAAGCACAATGTGTACTCGGCTGTTGTTTAAGTTTTTAAAGTTCATTATTTAGATAATTTGTTTCATAAATATTTACTGTGTATTACTTAAAAAGCGTTTCTGATATGATATTAACAATTTGGTTGTTATAAGTTGACAGTTAGCTCTGATCTCATCTAATATCTGTTTATTTAAAATTTATATTTCTCAATTTGTGTGCTTGATATCTTCAACTCGTTTTGTTTTAGATCCTAGTGTATTAACTAACACTCTGAAAGGACATACGGATGCAGTGTGGGGTCTTTCAATACACAGCTCAAAGTTACAATTACTTTCTTGTTCAGCTGATGGTACTGTTCGACTGTGGTCACCTCAGTCTAAAGTTCCACTGTTACACACTTATGGCTCTAATATTGGTAAAGACATTTCTTTATTGTTAAATATGTATTGCATTTCTCTCTTTGATAAAATATTTTTTTATAGGAGTCAGTTATGTGGTTTTTAGTTCTGAAATTATTAAGGTTGCAAGATTATGTTTTTACATTTGAATATTATTGTTTTAATATTTATTTATTGACTAACTTTATAAAGTGGAATAACCTTAAATGAGATTTATTGGACATGGCACAAATTTTTCTACTAGTCGATTCTCATTTTGATCTCGAAATAGTCTGCAGTTCATGTGAATTTCATTTTTTACTGAAAGCAGAGATGAATTATGAATAAATTCTTAGGCGCTTCCCTTCCAAAATAGTTTTTTGGAATATTTTTTTAATAATGCATAGTGACTTATAAACTTGATCATAATATTAAAAAAAATTTCCATCCCCTTTGTTATTGTATTTCTGGAAAATTGTTTTCATCATTTGCTTTCTCATTCATGTTTCACCTAGAAAGAAACTAATTGTGAGAAATGGATTTTTTTTTCATTAAAAAAAATACCAACTGGTATTAATTTTTCTCCTAGTTGCATAAGGTTGAGTATTTTGAATGTGACTGATTTGTGTTTTGAATCTTCTACTTAGGCCCGGTACACACATGCGATTTGTGTCACAGAAGTCTTTGCAGCAAAAATATTAGAAAAGCCTTAAACAGATTGAATTGCATTGGGAACAGCTAGGCAATCCCCACAAACCACTTTCAGAGAATATTGCTTCTCCAACAAACTTTCCCCCCCAAAAAAAGTGTGGGCCAAGCGTCACAATCTGCAGGAGGTCCATGTAGATTGCCTAGCTTTTCTCAATACATTTTGAGTCCTTTTTTTATTTCTTTTATCACGAATGACTTGTTTATTGCTTCTTCGACACAAATTGCAAGTGTCTACCAGGTCTTGGAGAACTTGGCTTACTGTTGGTAATATTAATGTTATTTTATAAACTAAATAACTGTTTGCAGTTGAAATTCAATAGTATATTGAGTAATGATTAATATATTTTAATAATATTATTAGGAAATGTATTTCCCAGGCTTAATCCCATCAGTCCCTTCTTCATCTTGTAATACATTTCATTTGAAATATCTGTTATCTTTGAAGCATCCTTTTTAAACCTTTTTTCCCCTTGTATTTCAAAAACTTTATTATGACTTATTTTCAGCTGATGGTAATCCAACGTCTGTTGATTTTCTTCGTTGTGATATGACACAAATGGTTGCAGCTTACACTTCTTCAAATTCTGTTATATTTGACTTGGAAACTGGGAAACCAGTCATTCGACTGGACAGCAATCAAACCCCAGGTATAAATTTTTTAATGATTCATATATTCCAAATTTAATTTTAATACTTTATTTAAGGGAATAGCTGTTAATTGGGGGGGGGGGGGGTTCTGGGACACAGGGTCCTTTATCTCCTGCTTCTACTGGAAATAAATGGTTAGTGACATAAAAATCATTTGCACCTTAATTCAATCATTTGCCTGATTGTTTGTAATATAATTTTATTTTTTGTCTTTAAGAGATGTTATAATTAGATAAAATTAATTAAATAAAATAGAAAAAATGAATGAATATATTAAGTACTAAAGAAGAAATATTGCTCTGACTGTTACTATTTATGTGTCATAGTGTTAGTTGGCACATTGATGCTTCACACTGGCCATACTGTCTAGGTATGGTGATGGAGAGAGGGTATTTTACATCATGCAAATGATTCCTCTTGCTTTCCTGCAATCTCTATAGTGTCAAGGGTTGTATGGTGGTATTTCTTTGATAGCCTCGTTGTTCATTTTATTCGAGATTTTTTTTTTTTTTTGGTCAAACTTAAGAAAACATTCTTGTATATTTTTTAGGCAGGGGTCTTTCTTGATATTTTTTTTCCTGATGAATCATGGCATTTTTGACACGTGCCTAGCTGTAATATTTTGGAGGGTTGAGTCTTTTCATATGTGCCTGAACCCCAGATCCCTTACACAGGGATGCATAATCTTATCAGTAGTTGCAGCAGGAATTTGTAGAGAAGGATTTAATTGTCTAATGATAGTTTGAATTTTCAGTTTATTAGGAAGGAGAGTTGGGCTTTTGCAGCTACAGATTTTTTTTTCTTTATATTAATGATATTTGTAGGTTAACTTTTGTTCTAATATGCCAAGGTATTTTATGTTGCTGCTAGATGGGATAGCTTTTTCAAAAAGTGGTGGGAAGGGGGAGTACAGTTCTTTTTCTAATGAAATATACTTCTTGGAATTTTTCCACATTGACCTTAATTTTCCAGTTTGGTTAGGTGCACAGCTGGGTTGCTCATAACCTTTTCTTGATTTGAACCTGTACTCATTACTGCAGTGTTATTAGCTGTTAATGGATTGTGTGTTGATATGCAATTGAAGTTACCATTAACCAAATTGGGGTAAACAGATTTTAGATATATATGGAATTTCTAGAACTGGAAATGTGTGTATTCTTTTACTTAAACATGCCAGCAGGACTGTTCTTTCCTTGACTTTCTTGTATATTGATGCAGTGTGGGGTATTCTGTTCATTTCTCCTTATAAGAGTCTGCATCCTATGGACATGTTTCACAGAGGAAGCATCAAAGCCTGTTGGTGAATGGTGTGCCAGCATAATGCAACAGGCATGTGGTAATTAATATCAACAATGGAAGGATCCTCCCCATATACACTCACTTTTTCATATACTGACACAATATTCCAATTTTTTTTTTTTTTCCCAGATTCAGGGGGGTCTGATACAAGTAGATTTGTGAAAATCTTAAGATTGAATTTTTTGACGATTGCCGTACTGTCTCTGTGTACAAGAAAATAAAAATGGGTTTTCTTCTATTTATTTGTGTTTTGATGCACTTCCATCATTTGATTATGTTGGTCCAACATTGGTATAGTAGGGTGTAAGCCAGTCTTATAATTTCTATATAAATTTAAAATGTTTTGCAGGACAACAAACAGTTTTGAAAACAGTTGAAATCAAGCTGTAATTTGAATTTTAATCAAAGAATTTACTGTACTGAAATTAAATATTTGCCACTTTCTTTTATATGAATTATTGGAATATCTCTTCATTTAAATTAATTTTAGTCATTAATATTTGTTTGGAATTCTTTCTAATGTTTGTTGAAATTATATTTTTACATGTGAATGAGGTGCTGTGGTGATATCGCCATTTATATCAAATTTCATGTATTTCACATTTTTGGAAGCTGAAATATTAGTATGCTCTTGATAACTATGATTTCTTGTTGAATGCATACTTGTATTATATATCTTCACTGAATATTTGTTTTCGAATCGAAAATGTTTTATATGTGCAGAAATTCACAGAAGAAATTTTCTTTTTTAGATGCCAGTCCTTTAGGAAAACAGATTAATTGTATTGTATGCCATCCTACTTTACCCCTTACAGTCACTGCTCATGAAGACAGACACATTAGATTTTTTGACAATAATACAGGTAATTGCTCCTGCCTTTTTTTATTTTATATCTCAGTTTATGAGATTTTTATGTGTGGATTTTATAATTGTGTTATTTATATTTTTATGAAATTCGTTTTCAAAGAAATTGGCCAAAGTCTAAAAATCTAATTGCAAAGCCTTTCTATTTGGATAAGATTTTTTTGCTGCTTTGCAAAATATTTGTCTCTTTATTCAGTATAATTTCCCAATATTGTGTTACCATCTTTTGCTTTTGGTACCACCTTATCATTTAGTCAAATAGATTATGTAGATCATTTAGTCAATAATTAGTGTTTAACAGTCAAAATGAAAATATGTGAAAAAGAAGAAATCCTTTTTAAAATTGTTTTATCTTGCATCTTGAGGTGAAAAAGTCTGTTACTCTTATAAACCAGTCAGTTACTTCTACAATCTTAACATTATTTTTTGTGTATCATTATTTTAATTGTTTGTAATCATCTTAACTTAAATTGTTTCCAAGTAAAATGAATGTCATTGTTCCATGTAACTTTAAGCTAATGATATACTATTCGTCTCATTCAAAATACTATTCTTACTGTGCTATAGGATGTATTCTTTGTATTTGAAATGACATACATGAAATGAGTTTTAAAATAATTTTGTAAACCGTTATGTGTAAATTTAAAATGCTGCTAAACCAGTGAACTGCTAACAGTAAACTCAGTGTTGCATAAAATGAAATTAACACTTTTTCAGTATTCCAGAAAAAGTGTATTTTATGTCATATCCAGAATATTGTTAAAAAATTTTTTGTTAATTAAAAATATGCTGCTTAGTATTGGACAGCATATTTAAAGGATGCTGTGTGCTTTTCTAAATTCATTGAAAAATATTTAAGAATGGATTCATGTAATGGATTAAATCTGTTATGCCTTGTGAATTTGGAAATTCTTTGTGATGTAATTCTTTGAATAAAACGATTTTGAATTGTTTCTTTCTTCACTGTTTAATTTGGGTTTATATTTTCTAGGGAAAATGATACATTCAATGGTTGCCCATTTGGATGCTGTCACCAGTCTTGCCATTGATCCTAATGGCTTATATTTATTATCAGGAAGTATGTTTCACTAAAAGAATAGTTATATTTCCTTTGTTTGTTGTCTTAAGTAAACATATAGCAAAGCAATGTATTCCAATTTTTATGATTCGTACTTTGAAAAGATTTTGATAAGTTGAAGTCATCATTGGTATTTTTATTTCTGGTGGCAAATAAAATGTTTGCTCATTAACACCATGCAAATCACAAGAATTTCAATGTCAGGAAGAAGAGTCCTATGTATTTGTTTAAAGCAGGGGTTCTCAACCTTTTTACCCTTCCGTACCACTTGATTAGTCTTTTCATTTTCGCGTACCCCCTACTATCATAACCTTGCCCCAATCGTCCGTCTATGCAAAGAAGTTTTTATCAATAATGTTAAGAGCATAGGTACGCTTAAGAGTCAAATAATGCGAATTAATGACATTTGCAGGACTTATTTTTAATTTTATTTTAAAATAGTATTAGTTAAACGGCAAAACAAATAAAAACAATATTGTAATAATTTCACATTAACTTATAAGGTTAGCTAAAAATTACACTTTGTAATAATCAGTATTCAAGTGCAAGAAAATTTCAATGCGATCTTTGAGCTTGTTTCATGGAGCTGAGTTTTATAAAATTGGATTCAAATGAAGAAAGATATAATTTCATGTCTGGAGCTGCGTCACGCTTATTTCGATATTTATTCTCAATATAAGTATAAGACGAGAAGGCTCTTTTCACAAGTTCTGTGTTCATGAAAGGTATTAAATATTTTATTGCTTTGACACCGAGTTCTTGGTACTCTACTTTCACAGCTACCCAGAAGTCAATCAAATTTCTTTTTTTAAATTCAGATTCTAATGAAGAATCAGTGGAAAGTTCAATTAATTTTTCTTTTTCAAAAATTGTTAATTTTTCAGCTTTTTGAAAAAGAAACGCTTCGTTGAATGGATTAAAAATGCACATATCTGCATCACTGCGCTTCGGAAAATATTGTCTGAATGACAACTTAAGTCCTTTTCAAATGTGCTATTATACTAGTTTTTACTTGTTTTGTTAATTTAAGTTCGTTCTCAGATAAAAAGCTGTGAAGACTCTCAAAAACTTCATACTGGTTTTTTTATACACGATTCCCAAAAATTCCTTTTATTAATCATAGACTCGATATTGTCAGTTACCTTAAAAATGGTTATGGAATGGTTCTGAAACCCTAAATTAAGTTTATTTATTTCTGAAAAAATGTCAGATGAGTACGCAAGCTGCTGCAACCATTCACTTTCATAAAATTTAGAGCTCAGCGTAAAAGGATGGTCTTCGAAAAACATGAATTTAACTTCTGTGTACAAAAGTAACGTAGTATGTAGGCTGCCCATGTTTCCACACAAAGATTTGAACAATCGGGTGTTAGTTGAATTAGCCTTAATGAAATTTACAACTTTGACATATTGATTCAGTACTTCTTTTAATGAATCTTGCAAAGGCTTCGCTGCTAAACTTTGTGTATGCAGCAATGGCTCCAAGCTACATGAGGAGCGACTATTTTGATACAACTACATGAAGCTTTATAACAGCCAGGCGTAGATTTTTCACCATCTGTGCAAACACCACAGCACTTAGCCCGATCTACTTCGTTTTCACAGAAATAACCCTGAATGGCATTAAATATGTCCTCGCCAGTCCATCTTTTAGTGAGATGATAACACAATACGAGGTTTTCTTCAAGTTAGTTAACATTCAAATATCTTGCAATAACAAACAAAATTGACAGATTGGAAACATCAGTGCTTTCATCCACCTGTATTGAAAAGAAGGGGCTCTTTGTTATAGTAGCTGTCTTATTTATAGTAGCTTCAATGTCAATAGACATGTCCTTAATTCTCCGAGAAACTGTGCTGTTAGACAAAGGAATATTTTTGGGGGGTTTTTTGACATGGTCTTCACCGAACATGCATTCAACCGCATGCTTGATACACGGAAATACCAAATTTTCTGCGATATGATTTTTTCCACTTCTAGCAATCTGATAACTTATTCTGTACGATGCCTCAATCTCAGCCTCATTTGCTTTGTTTGTGGATATCAAACAAGAATTTAAATTTGGGCTGTTGGATAGTCATTGGAAAAATCTAATATTTCTTTGCTTATAAGTTGGGTGTTTTGTTTCTAAATGGTGCATTAGTAAAGATAGTTTCATGCTGCCATTTGACAATATCTCTCCACAAACAACGCAAAGTGGTTTTGGACAATCTTCATCACCTGCGACGGAAGATCCATATTTTAAGTATCCGTTAAAATATTTTCTCTTCTTCGGAGGTGCACTGATGTTTCAAGGGTTTTTTTTTTTAACAAAATCAATTTTAATTCTTAACTGAACAGGCCAATCAGTCGGCCTTTGCACTTCATAATTATTATCTTGCTGATACAAGTTAGCTCCATAGTTGCCAAATCGGTGGTTCGATTTTCAGTTCTAGATGCCGATCTCTTAAAAGTTCCAGTTTTTCAACTACTTGCCCATTTTGAGAAATCAAACAATATCAAATTGAAGTCACTCTAAAGATAAGCAGTTCAAATTGAGCACACATACAAACACCAGTTTTAAGCCACAAACCAAACCAATAAAATTAAGCACCCATAAAACGCAAAGCTTTATTTTTATAAACAGTCAATATTCATTATGCATCCCAATCGAGCAATTAATGATGCACGCATTTAATCATGCTGTTAATAAAAAGGTGAAAACAAGATCTTCAATTGTTCTCGATAAGCCTAAACTAGAAGAACGAAAATAAAAAGCATACCATACTGGCGCCTAGTGAAGCTACAGCTTTTGCGAACACACTGATGATTCATGCATAATTGGGGCTGGTGAAGATAAAATATCAATCATTTACCAGGTTTTCTTATTTTGAGGGTAGGTTTTAGACTAGCACAACTTTTACTTTTTACACGAACTTAGGAAAACAAAATACTGTAACTTTTTTAATCCTTTATAAATTCTTGTGTCCGCCATTGCCGACTTCGATTTCGTGTACCCCCAACTGGTCCTTTGCATACCCCTAGGAGTATGCGTACCACAGGTTGAGAACTTCTGGTTTAAAGCATCAGGTTTTCTGCCACCTACAAAATTTCTTAAATTCTGATTTTGATCACGCAATTGTGTTTCATGTTAAGGATTTTCGCTGCCAGCTATATTGGGTACTTTTCCCTTCATGGAACCCCATACAAAAGCCACCAAATTCTAACTACCTTAGTGGAATCTTAATGAGTTCTGTTTAAAGACCTAGTATTGCCTTTAAGCAATATACCTAATTCTGTCTTCTAACATCGTGAGAATAAGACTGAAGCTCTAATGCCTGTTGTTACTAATAGTATACATGCTGAAATTTTTAGTAAATCAATTTACAACATATAGATGGCAGGCTAAGTGCTGATATAAAAATAAATTGATGTTTGTCACTTGAGGCTACATCTTTTTAGCTTTGTTTGTAATCTTGAGAATATCATTTTTTATTCTACAGTGTTGAAGGAAATTCCTTATTATGTGTTAAAATTCATCTGTGTTTGAAATTATAAAGTTTTATCAAAGACATTTTTCTCTGAAATATGGTGCAGTGTTGTCAATTGGTAACAAGCTTTTTTTTAGCAATAAACCATACTTAAAACAAAATATGATTTTTCAAAGTATTTTTCCCATGTTTTATTCAAAAAGTGAAAGTCAAAAAACTTTTAAAATCAATTTTTAAAAAATCGAACTTTTAAGTGTTGATAAGCCTGTGATATAAAGATGCCATTTACTAGAGAATCTGTAAAAATAAATCTAGAAAATTTCAATTTTGATTTGAGTTAAAATACTAGCACAGCTAAAATACTTTTGTATTCGATTTATGCTAGCTGATGTCATTTTATAGCTAAACTTTTGTTAAATGCAAAAGACTTGTGTAGAACTCGTGGTAAAATAATTGAAAGTCTGACTTTCCGGAATTTTAACTTTGAAAATCTGCTTACTATTCTGCTATTATTTTAACAGTTTCAAAGATTATATTTTTAATGTGTATTTCAGTTATGCATTGATATTTACCTTTCTGAAAGTTGTCATAATAGAGATATGCGACGAATTTCTTTTTATAAGTACTATAAAAATTGAATCGTTTTTCATTTTTAGTTGCCCTTTCCCTTTAATCCAGAATAGCTAGTCATTAGCTGCAAATCATTTTATAATTTTAAAAAAATTACAACTGGTGTTTTAGATTAATTTATTACTTCTAATTTTATATTGAAAATATAATGAAATATGTTTATCCTGCTGTTCATTGATTGGCAGTTCATAATAATTTACAAACTGTTTTTCCTTTCTTCAGGTCATGACTGCTCAATACGTTTGTGGAACATGGACAACAAAACATGTGTGCAAGAAATCACATCTCATCGGAAGAAATTTGATGAAGCTATTTTTGATGTTGCTTTCCACCCCTCAAAGCCCTATATTGCTAGTGCTGGGGCTGATGCACTAGCAAAAGTGTTTGTTTGAAAGTAATATCATCTAGACTATGGAAGCCAGTGGTGGTTCTTGCCACTTAAATTTTCCAGCCAGCATTTCAGCCCACAGACCAATAAACTGTAACTTACACTACTATTTATTTATGTAGAGTTAAAGAAAGGTATCCCATTGTTTGCTGGCAAATATCTCAATTGTGTTAAATACTCTAAGCTCTGAATCGTGTTTTCCCTCATTAATCAAATTTTTTAGGAGATTTTATTTCTCAAAGCAGTTGTGAAAAATTAAGTCTGGCATTGATATTCATGAAACTACTTATATTTTCAGATCTCCCTCTGAAATGGACTTTGGTAATACTCAAATTTATTTTAAGTGTTTTATTCTGGGAGAAAAAATCTTAATCTGTTATTGTTTTTGAATCTACTTTTTTTATGTGTGTAAAATGAATGCATCTTTGTACATAAATGAGTAAATGTGAAGAATAACTGTAACTAGTTTGTAGGGGATTCAATAGTTTGCCTTTCATCAAATGGTAGTGTAGGTAGAATTTGGTGATTCAACATCTGGGAGTTATCAATCTACGTCAGCAGCACATACAAGTGATTCAATGCACTACTGCTTCATGCAGCACACAAGAAAGATTCTTGATGTTGTAAGAGTGATAGTGTTGTACAGTGTACAGAGTTCCAATTGGGATCTTTTCAAAACAGTTTTTTTCATTTGTTGAAATCATCCTTGGACTGAAACAACTGCATTTATCAAAGGCTGAAATGATGACTAAGAAAAATAGATAAAGTATTTATTTCTGTTCATTTTGTATAGCTACTACAATTGTGGCTTCATATTCTAATGATTGTGAAATTGCCTTAGAGCAGCTCTTAGGTGTACAGTGAAGAAATATGTAGAACAGACTGTCTGCAGATTTAAAAAGTATGAAGAAAACTATGCTGTAATTTTAATTTACAGCTTGAAAGGTGATAGATCATGTGTTTAGAAGAGAAGGCATGTACCCCCTTCTATTATGCAAATTTTATGCTACAAACTGGGCTTTGTGCTTCCTTTTATATTGAATCCAGGAACAATAAATAGTGTTGTCTGAAAATTCAGCATGTTTGTAAAGTATATATTTGTGAAAAAAAAGGACTTTTTCTACTGCTATTAAAATGTGCATCACTATGATATAAATTCATTTCATTGTCATATTTTAATTCTGGGTATAATTCTTCCCTTTACATATTATTTATTATACATATAATAGTTAAAATTGTTTAAAAACTATTGTACATTTTTATCTCCATTTGTGTATCTAAAAATAAAGTGATAGCATAATGTAGTGAGGTGTTGTATTTTTATCTTTATTTTCTTAATTGAAATATTGAATGCAAGAATTAGTATTTGTCTCGGCCGTCTTGTAGCAAATTACTTTTGTAAGTTTCATTCTTGGAAAGCTATGTTTAAAGTTTAAAGAATAGAAACGGGGAAGAAATTCTGCTAGTCTGTCCATAGATCATAGCTGCTAACATCCGAGTGAGGAATCTTGTCGTAAAGAAATAAAAGTCAAATGTTATAAAGTAACTGGTTTGTTATTTTTGTCATCCATGTTGATATTCATCAGAGATACACCATTACTTAAATCTTGATGTTCACTTACTAGCTTCTTCAGTCATATCCTTCCTTGTTGCAGTTTTAGGAAATTAACTTTCTGTAACTTGAGTTACTATCTTGTGCTTTTCATTGCCTTTGCAGTATATAATAAGTACATTTTGAACATATATAATCGACCAAGAAACAATTAACTGACACATATATATGACAATCAGATTTAAAACTTAATTTTTCCAAGATATTGATCAACAGAAAGGGTATACATATCTTTGGATTCATCACTTTTCCATTTTCAGTGATATACATGATTAATATGTAGCTGTCTTTCAAGTCCAGTTCAGAGTTATTAAGGGTCTGTTTAGGGGAGAGTGCAAATTTGATTTTACTCATATTGTTTAAATATTTATTCAGTAGCAGGGCGGGGAAAAAACACTGAAAATTATTATGTCATCTTGCATTTAAACAAAAGTAATAATTTGAAACGAAATGTGATTCTCGAACAGTCTTGCATACAAGTTTTTTAAAGAGACTTTTACATATTGAAATATTCATTTTTTTAATTTTCAATCGTAATTCCCATTTTCATTGCCATAAATAAATTCAGTGTAACAAAATTTTGGTTAAAAACCCTTATCATATCGAGGATATTGACCTTTTTGCATTTTCACAAAGGAAGAGTGTCTCCAAATTGAGTGACAGCACATCATGTCCAAGTATAGCTTTTGCACCAAAAAAGCACAACACAACCAATCAAATTGAATAAGTAAGCTCTATGCTTGTCTATGGCTATCACAGTAGTGTTACTTTTAGAACCATCATAAATAATGTGATTGATTGACTTTTATAAATTGCCTATTAATGCATGACAAATATTTACACTACTGCAGATTTCTATAAAAATATAAATTTTATGATGTAAATAGTATAGCATTAATGATATAGTAAATGAATTGTGTCCAATTTTGAACCTGAATAAAGCATTAAAAAGAAAGAAACTGATATTTTCAGACTTATGTATGAGAGAAATTATTCGAATAAAATTAATAATTGTTTCAAAGAAATTTTATCTTAAAGTTTAATGTTAATTTTATGTTAAAAGTTTTCATTTTCAGTTTTTTTTAAGAACATTCTGCTGGTTTTTAAACAATATCAGTGTAAGATACCTTTTATTTATTACTTGACATTTACATAATTTATTTCATATTTTTATTTAACTTGCCATATGTTTGTATAGATGGAATTTTTTTTCCGCCCACTTCTTGATGTTAGAGTTCTTAAATTTTCACTGCATTCCAGATATCATCATAATATTTTAATATTTTCAAAACTTAATTATCAGTTAATCAATTGATTTTAATTGGTTGATTCTATATGGTTGGTGCCTCTTGATAGAGAATTTGAGAAAAACTGATTATAAGATTAAATAGTTGAAAATACTTTTTTAATCAAAAAAAATATGGAAATCGTAAAGCATCAGGTGTTATACTATAAGGCTATTTTTTAACTATACTATAAATAAATTAAGCCACAATAAATATTATAAGAAAGAAATTTCCTATGTGTTCATTAAAAATTAAATTATTAATGGTATTAAAATTAGTTTGCTGAGAAGTACCATCGGTGCCTCACACTTTTATGCCTTTGTTAGGACGCCCATATGTTTTGATAAAAATATTTTCTATTTTTTGTACACTAATAAAAGCAGGTTTTTGAAGAACCTGTATTTATTTTAATTACTTAAACTGTTTCATTAAAAGATCATACTAAATATAAATCATTCCTAAAATAATATGTTACTGAAAACTTATGGTTGCATAAGAAAATGCTTTGTTACATGAGAGAATTTTCATTTCTGCGGACACTGAACACAGGATAAACACTTGTTTCAAAGCCACAACTAGAATCAGATTTTCTAGGCTGTTTTTATTTGTTTCTTGACATTTTAATGAATAATTTCTTTTCAAATGTAAACTTATAACCAACTCTATTGTCGTTTCATTACAACCTTGCATTTTTCGTAATGTGAACATTTTTTTTCATTCAGAAATGCTGCTGATTTAGAATACTTCATATTAGAAAAGGAATTTGAAATTTTGCTCAGCTATTTCATGGGTTGTTTTCAGAAAGTTTGTAATCAGTGTTTTGTTCAAGATCAAACTTATTAATTCAATAAAAATGATGAAGAGCAAAGGATTTTCAACAAGAAAATATATCAAGGCTATCAATTAATTGATAACAAAAATAATTAAATCAACAGTCGTTCATATTTTCCAACAAGGACAGCATTATTCTAATGAGATTCAAGGAATGTGCTCCTCCCCTTGCTTTTTTTGCATATTCTTAAGTTAAAAATTCAAGTATTGTTAGAATGATGTTTTAATTCAAGGAATTTCCCATCGCAAAAAAAATTGCAAAAATTTATTATTTTTACATAAGTTGAATTTTTTTTCTAAAAGAACTTAAACTAAATTGCTGGAATAATTAATAAAATAAAATTGAATTTATTGCTGCACAAACAATATTCTTTTATAATATCCTTATTTCTATTGTAACTAGTAGGATTGTGATTCTGAAAATCTCATATTTATTATTACTCGTCTTGTTCTTTGCCAGAGTGAAAATATTTTAAAGCGTGACATTCATCGTTGTTCCACTCCAATTTTTTCGAACACAGGAAGGCCAAACCTTTTGTCAATGTGAAATCCTGATGAAAATTGGCGTAGACAGAATTTTCGGAACACCTCCTCCATTACCGCGGACGAGCGCATAGATGGAATGAATGGATGGGGCTGTTGGAATTCCAATGAGGTTGGTTTTCCATTGGAATGGATGGCTATAAAAATGAAATATGATTCTTCGAGGTGGGCGATAAACCCCCCATGTGTGGGGGAGGGGGAAAGTGCATGGGAGTTGCAGTTAGACTAGAGAAATTAGGGGCTGGTGGATGCTCTCTAAAACAGGGAAATCCTCCGTTTGTAGGAGGGGGATTATGCGTAGGAGAAGGAGTAGGGGTGGATCGAAGCAGTAGTAGTGTGCTTTGGAGCCTCCATGAATGACCTGCCTAAATCGATCAACTTGAAATGGGTGGAAAAATAAACCGGTGTTTGAGCCAAATGGAATGGATTTGACTACTCGTGAATGCCCATCTTAAGAGTGATTAATCATAGAACTTAATTGTGTGGTAGGGTTTTTTTAAATTTTTATTTACATTTTATTTTTTTTTCCCTCCAAAGACTGCTTGTTTTAATGGGATTTCTATTCCACGAAATCCATTTTTAGCTATGCTGTGCCATACTATGGTTGAAATATTAAGAAGACATTTTCCCCACTAGACTGAAAATAATGATATTTTATGAAACTGTATTTCCAGATAACCTTTGATGGCACTTTTGATACGTTGTTATATAACATCAATATAGAATATACTATTTAGTATATTAAATAACTGCCCAATATCTGTTTCAGATACCAAATCAGAAAAATTATTTCCTTTTGTAATTTAAGGAATGCTTCAAGTGGAATGCATTACAGCAAAAACAAAATTAAGTGTAACTGAAAAACTACTATTAGGAATGATCTGAAATTCTGCACGGCTATATAAAACAAACTTCTCCATTAATTGCTGTTAAGATTGATTAGTGTTGCTGTTCAAAACTACTTGCAATTGCTATACCAAAACCATTTCAGGTCGATCAATACATCATTTCTCAAAATATGAATAAAAGTCCATAATTTTATTTTAACATTTTAGCCTTAAAATTGCATATATTCATATTTTGGCAACTCCTCTAGCTAGAATGTTGAAATTCAACATTTGAGCATAAAATGTGATGCAGTTTTGAAATTTTGCGGTAAAAATTATTGTTGTCCCTGGAAATTTTGAAGATAGTGTATATTTCATTATGAAATTGTTTCTTCAATCTTGTACAGGAAACCTAATTGGTACCTTTTGTATAAGTGTTACATTGAATGGTGCCAGAATAATACATAATGCTTTTTTGTGTATGTGATTTTGCCTTCCTCTTTCTTTTCCTGATTCATTTCAATATATTAAAAATTGAGAAGATTATAGATAGAACAAGACAGCCAAAAAATGGCTCACACGATCTTGCACTCGAGTCTTCTGTCGCCATGTACGGAATGATGAATTCTTCATCCAAAAAAGAAAAACTGTTGATTTATTTACACAGTGAAAGTGATTTAGACTGTTTGCATAATTAGAGCTTCACGCTCAGGGGTGTAGTAGAGCCGGAACACCGTTTCGGCATTCCTTTTTTTTTTTTTTTTCATTAGAAATAAATAAGATAAAATTGTGAAAACGTCCTCAAAACAGTACGATTTTTGTCACCCAGGTTAAAGTGTTCCAGCACTGCTTATTTTGCGACTGCAACACTGCTTCGTTTTTCAAGTCTGAGTAAATGATCCCTTATTTCATAATAAAAGGGAACCAGAAATGTAATTTAGTTATTGTTAGAATACAAGTGTAATCTAACAGAAATATTAGATAGTTGATATTATCAAAGATACAAAAGAGAGTTTTGCTTTGAATTCTTACTGGAGAAGAAATTGAATTTATTATGACAATCCTGAGCGACTGATGATATGGGTGCATCCAAACACACCCAAGTTCACAAATGCCGAAACAGAACATTCCTGGCAGTAAGGTTATATTGTGAATCTGGTGGTGCAAAAGGGGCTTGGGCTACTATGAACTGTTGCAACCTCGCCAGACGATCAGTGGTGAACGTTACAAGCAACAGTCACTCACTTAACGAAGCATTGAAGCAAAAACGTCCAGAATATGGAGAAAGACACGGCAACGTTGTTTTCCAACATCATAGTGCTCAGCAACATATTGGAAGTCCAATCAAAGAGACCCTAGAAGCATTTCGCTGGGATGTGTTGCCTCACCCGAGGGGGCGTGGTGCGGAAGTTTGGAGAGGGGATGTGTCCTCGTCATCTGACCGCAGTTCAAAATGAAGAGGCCCGTCCCAAAATAGCCTTCGCGTTGCTATAAAATTGGACGTTAATATAAATAAACTAAACTAAGCCTCACCCACCGTATTCACCTGATGTTGCTCTTTACTGTTACCATTTGTTTCGCTCCATCCAGAACACCCTTTTTACAGAGCGGTTCAGTTCTTATGCGAAATCCGAAATTGGGTTGATGACTGAATCAAAGGAATCTTCATTCACCGTGAAATTCGTTGGTTGCCTGACAGATGGACAAATGTTGTACTTTCCGGTGGAAAATATTTTAAATAAATCTTTCTTTCATTTTGACAGAAAAAAAAAAACCAAGCGTCTACTCAGAAAAAGGCAGAGTCCTATTTGTATACCTAATAGTGTTTAGAGGGGGAAATTAGTTTCATGGAAGTCTCCTCTCATTTATACATATTAAAAGATTAAAATTTACTGTGGATCCAATGAAGTGTGCACAGTTTACCAGTTTTGTCATTTTGCGGAGCTATCATGTTGACGCTAAAAGGTGAATCCAGAATCAAAACGAAATTAAGTTAGACTTCGGCCGGAGGGCGGTGCGACCGCACTAGGCTCCGCGCTTTCTAAAGGCCCCGCGCAGCTGACAGATTTTTGCAAATAAAAAATGCTTTCTAATTTTTTATTTTAATCCGAATATATGTACATTTGGATATAATCACGCGATATGTGCACATTTCACGTCGACCAATCAAAGGCAGGCCGTGGCGTAACTAGGGTGGGGCAGGCAGGGCACTTGCCCTGGGCGCAATTACCAGGGGGCGAAAAATTAAGGAATGGATTAGTTGCGTTTAAGAAAAAGTTCGTTCTTTTTAAGCTTTTCCCCCAAAAATTCTTAAAAATTAAAATAGTTTCAACTACATCCCAATGGATATAGTACCACACTTTGGATATAGTAAGAAAGACTATATCCTAATGGTTATAGTCTTCCTTACAACCCGGAAACCAGCTCGAGCTGTGACAAAATTCCAAAGAGTATTATGTTACAGAGATTTGATGTCTAAAAACCTCATTTGTGACTGAAAGGGAAAACTCGTTTCAAAGGGATGTCCGTTTAAAATATTTGCGTCCTGGGGAGTGGGAGATAAGGGAAGATTATTTAAAATAGATTAGTCCCATGGGGTTTTCGTGGTTTCTCACGGTATGTCTAATTCATACTGATCGGAAATCATCTTTTTCGGAAATTCGTGACAAATAATTAGCAAAAAAGTATTTGCTAGTATTCCAAAGCATCATTCCTACTTTAAATAAGCAGAGAGTGAAACACGGGAAAAAATATCTTTTTTTTTTTCGCGTTGTGTAAAAGGAGTCCAGCGGGTTTCAAAGATTAAGTTCACTCTCTTTTTTCGCTATTTTTTCACTGTTTTTAATCCTTAATATTTGCATATACTATCACAATTTGTATGCTGAAAATACGATAGTGGTTTATTTTAAATTTTATTTCGCAAAAGCCAGATGCAGTTGTTTTTCCAAACGCACATATTAGTACATATTAACGCAGCACATATTAACGCTAATAAATACAGAAAGTGAAAGAGAGAGAAGATCGCATAAAATTTTGCAATTAGTAAAATTTATCAGACCGTATGGACACTGGAATTAAGATAAATGAAAGCAATTTCTTAAATGATTATCGAGAACAAATACATAATTAATAGAAGTTCAGTTTCTGCTGAAATGGGAAGCGTTTTGTTTCCTCACTTAGATTTTTATCACCAATGAATTTTACTGTCAAGAAATTTGCCTTTAATATCAAACCATTAAAATATCAATACTTAACCTAAAATAATTACTTAAATATGGTTGTGTCTTTTAGTACATGTACAAGCATTTTAGAAGGAAAGTATTGTATGTGTTTTTATATGAGATCTCTTGAGAAAGTGGGAGATTTGATGCCTTGCAACAAAATCGTAAATTGACATAGAAAATAATGTCTTTTAATTGATTTACATAGAAATTGCAAGATTTTTCTAAAATTATTTTCATTTAAAATGAGAAAGAATTAATAAAAAAAAATTAGATTTAAAATACAAATTATAAAGTATATATATGTCAAACGTTCTACTACGTTTACAGCAAATTTTTTCAAATAAAATAAAAGTAACAAAGCTTCTTCCTTGTTTGAAGGCTATTTTCATGATAATAATTAATTCTCAAATGATACATGCCCCTTCATGAAGTTCTTTTGAATATGATGTCAATAACGTATATCTTTATATTTATTTCAATAAAAAGAATGCAAAAAGAAACATTTTCCAAATTTAAATTTAAATTTGGAAAATGTTTCTTTTTTTAATTTTTAAATTTTTTCTAATTTTTAAATTTTTCCAAATTTAAATTTTATGCAATTCATTTCAATTTTAGGTCTTCAATTTTTTATTCATATGTCGAGTTTAAGCTATCAACTCATAAAGTTTGGAATGATGTCGTCTATGAAACCTTCCGAATCTGAAAAAATTGATATTATTTTATTAATTCTTATTTTAGTCTAGTATATTACTTAAGTTCTTTTTTTCAATTTAATTATAAACGTACATGAAATTCCTGATGTCTATTTTTGTTAATTTCAGTTTTACACTGATTAAAGTGATTGAATCTAAATTTATAAAATTTCATTTTGCTGCAAACAATCTATATATTTAGCTCGTACTTTAACCTTATTTTTGAACGGTAATATTTAGTTACTTTTAAATACGTTCAAACATGAAATGATTATTTGTTATTTAATTGTATGTATGATATGAGTTTGCTGGAATCTAAGAATGAAACACGAGACAAAGAAGTAAGAGAGACTAAAGAACATCATTACTATGATCATTTCAAAATTGAGAGAAAAAAACATGCTGAAACCTCTTTGTATAGAGGGGGAAGATAACTAGAATGAAAAACATTTACAGACAGATTTTCGAAAACGAATACTCATTCCTGTATTTCAAAAAACTACTAGGGAGTATGATATTGGACATCTCAAATTTGAAAGATAGGTTCAGTTTACTTTTAAGAACAGTTCTTGACAAAATTAACCGTTTTGAAATAATAAATTTTAGGAAAAAATTAGGATCGCCTTTCAAAAGATAAAGAGGGGAGACGGCGCAATTTTGGTATTTGCCCTGGGCGCCATTTAATGTAGGTACGCCACTGAAGGTAAGGTTGGGGGCTTCGAATCTCACTACATAGCCAAAACAGAGTAATAAAAGTAAAAACAATGGGCTTCATTATGCTTGCGTTGTAACGGATCATAGTACATCGTACGTTTGGTGGGGGAAAAATAAAATATTCGTATTTAAAGGGAAGACAAATGTTTAATATAATATATTTAAATGAAAAAAGCTAAATATTTCACAATTTTATTAGATTGCACTCTATAGCCAGCAAGAACAATTATCTGTTATTTTAAGATATGTTAAAAGTGATGCGAGTATATAAGAATGATTTATTTGTTTTTAACTGTAAAAGACTCGACAGGAAAAGGGTTATCAGTCAAAATTGAAAGCCTATCAGAAAAATAGGAATTATATTTGGGGAACTGTATAGACAGTGGTACTATAACTAGGATTACCATACCTCCGGATTTCAAGCTCACGTCCGGACTAATGTCCAGATCTTCAAAATGTCTGGATTTAAGCCAGTGAGTGCGGCGAGAGAAAAATTTGGTTGTAATAGAGAGCGTTATCACAAAAGCTCCAACGTCATTCCGCCAATGCAAGAAAATTCATTGTTTACATCCTTTGTTAATGAAAAAGTGGACCTGCACCAGTTCAAACTGAAAATTAAAAGTTTTCTTTTAATTCCTATTTTCATTACTAAAATTTTGAATTAGCAAAAATTAATAAAAATTGTATATTCTTTGTATTCTGAAGTCTTAAATTTTTTTCACTTCCACAAACTCTGTGCTAATGTTATGAAAAGGGGTCGTTGGCAGGCAGCTTTTAGAATTTTATACTGTATTTCCTCCCCTCCCCTACGTGTCTGGATTTTAACCAAACAAATTATGGTATTTCTAACTATAACAGATCTACTACGAGAGGATTTACATAAAGGTTTGCAAATGCCCTTATCTTGCAAAGAATTTCAAACCACACTATATACTTTGCAGAAGTCTTAATTTGAATTTTGTTCTGCATTCAAAACCTTCTTCTCTGTATATTCATTTTTTGTGACTTATGAAAGCACATAGAATATTTTTGCAAGTTCTGTAATGTGCTAAGATATATTAAAAAATCCTCTCGTATATATTACTCCAACACCACTGTCAGAAACGACGTGGGATGTTGCTTCAAAAGTGTGAAATATCTGAGATCACATTCAAGTATCACAATTTTCTATAGCTTCGAATTTTCTTTATGAATATATCTATACTTATAAAAGGCAATGTTTGTGTGTGTGTCTGCGATGTCCAAACGAATCTATCGCACTTACAACTATCAAATTTGGCACACAGGTAGTCGTAATGGTGACTGAATGCACCTCGAAGCCGAAATTTTTAAATTTGATCTAGAAAATTTTTTATTTAATGTTTTGTGTTGTTTTGGTTGATTTTTTTTCGCACTAATTTCTCAATAGAATATTTTCGAATAATTGTACGACAAAAATAGATGCACCATCGGAAAGAGCACGCGATTTACTTTCTAATGAAGTTAGTTTTGAATTTCTAACGTAATTTACTGAATTTTGAGAATTTTTTTAAAAATTGTCACTTTCTCCTTATATTTTTAACTGTCAATTTTTATTTCCTCGCATCCAACGTTCTAATAAACCTATGATTTTCAGTTTTTTTTTGTGGTAACAACAGAAGTATTTATCTCTCATTTAAAACAAGAACGGTTAAAATATCTTTGTCCGTTCGTTTTTAATATTTTTTTTTCTTAAAGGGTTAAAAAAATTCTTTTCGAATGAAGTTCTTTCTCCGGAACGGTGGGTTTCTCCCTGGCTACGGCTAGCGCCATCTGTTGGAATTATTCTCTCCTCACTTTTTAGCATGTTTTGCTAGGAATAATTTGAAATCATTTCGTTGAATGCAAGGGTTTAGTCGTAAATTAAGCAGTGTTGGAAGATTTTGACATGAGTGATAAGTTGGCTTTGAACTTCTAACGTAATTCGCTGAATTATGAGAGAATTTTTTTCGTGATGAGCTAAAAGAGTTTCTTTACCATCTGCGTAAAATGTGCCATAGCTTTTCGCGCAAGCTCCAGGGGGGTGACGAAGGGGGTACTGTCGTGACCTTCAAACTTCACGGTACTGTCGTTTGAGACTGTATTGCATCAGCATAACTTAGATACACCATTGCTGTATAATAAAGATTTTCACGTTGCATTTTTTTTTTTATTGTTTTGGAATAACGTACTCTGTACTGCTTTTCTACATGTCATTATCGGGGGAAAATCAATGTGTATCTTTTGTTTTGATTTTGTTTCAAAACTTTTTCGTGCCATTGTGGGCGATTTTTTTTTTCATGTTTTTGAAGTCCTGATTCCACCTTAGAGTGTAAGATACTACATAGAGAGAGCGTTCCATTGATAACAAAACCACAGACGGGTGCCAAGATGGGCAACTTTGAGGGGAGAACCTAGTGTTCATGTTTACCATGGTTTGGCTCTCAATCATTAGTTTGGCGAGTTGTAAGCACTTGGCTGAACAATTACTAAAGGAAAAGTAACTTACTGTATTAGTCCAACGAAATAGTAGAAAATAGACACAAAAATTAGGGAAGAGTTAATTTTTTAATATGTTGTTCGGATTGGTACCCTGACTGATTTCCACAGTTTTAGCAACAAAATTTTTTGCCGCCGGCCTTAGTTTTCGCCATAAAATTTTCATAAAATTAAATGTTTGGGAAAGAATTTATCTTGAATATCGGTTTTAAATCACAGTAAAAAAAATCATATTTAAATAACTTAAGTCTGGATTTTTATCAGTATTAATTAATTAATTATTGATAATATTATTAAATGGATTATATTACCATTAATCAAATTAAATATATTTAATTAATGTTTTTATAAACTTAATAGTTTTAAGCTTGAAGAAAATAACAGTAAAGATAACCCGTTTCTGAAATATGTTTCCAAACTGTTCCTTTCCGAAGTACTCTGCCACGAAATGTTTCGAACAAATTCTTGTACTGTTATTTGATGTGAAATTATCACATCGTAGTTGTTTTTCCCATAACTTTCTACGAAATACATCTTTGGGAAAGTTGAAATGCATTCATAAAAAATATACGAATGAAATTAAGATAATATATATATATGCTTCGATAAATTCTATTTTATGAGATAGTATATAATTTTGTTCTTATATATAACAACGCAAGCATTAATTAATTAGACTATTTTGAATCTCAAAACTAAATGTTAAACGCATAGACAGTAAATACGAACAAATATATTCATGACATGCAAAGGTTGCAAAAATAATGGACATAGTCCATATTAAATAATTTTACTATTTTAATTTAATATGAAATGTAACTCCTTTTGACATTTAAATACTCATCAGTTTCTTTTTTCTGACGCATCCGATGGGTGTTGAATTATTCACATTCAACATTTAAACAACTAAAAATTGCATCTCATTATTTTATTCGCAATTCAAAGCCAATTTGAAAACCATCCTTTGGTATTATTAATTAAAAGAGGTTAAAAATTCGTGCAGTCAAACATAAGATAAACTATCTAAAAATGAAACGCATTGAACGCAAATTACGATTGGCATTGAAAATTTTTTAAAAACATATATTAAAAAATGCGAAGATTAAATGTTTTTAAATAATTTGAAATCAATTAATGAAATAGTTTACGATTTCATCAATAGAAAGTATTATTTTATTTACTTAGATAAATAAAATAGTCATGCGAGATAAATAAAATATAATCACCGCAGACATTACGATAAAAACAAATACAAGATTACGATTTTAAGATTATCAAACACCTTAAATGCAATTAATATACTATATAAATTTTTCTAAATTTAGCTTTTATGTTTTTCTGACGAATTATAACAAGCTGAATTGGTTTTTTCTTTATAAACAATCACTTATAAAGTTCGAATTACAAACTATGCTTATTTCAGAAAACCCGCCAATTTCAGAAAGTAAAGAGCCAAACTGCGCCATTGTACAGAAATAAGCAAAACATTCGATTTAATTGCATTAGTGAGTGATAGAACAAATCTGTCAATTTAGGCTTTTTTGTACTTATTACTTTAGTTATAAATAACACTATTTCCAGAAAAAAAAATCTTTACAAGCATTATACAAAGTAAAATTACAGTTATTTTACAGTATGAGCACTACACATTACGCATTCAAAATCATTTTAAAACAATTTTATGTATATTTATAAGAATAAAAATTATACAGATAACTAATCAATGAAATGTAAAATGACCCCCTTTGACATATCTTTCAGTACACCCATAAGCACAGCACGAAACAACCATTTTTCATGAAAAGTGACAGCTCGACGCGCGGCAAGTAAGGCTTACTTCATAGGAATAACATTACGACGGAAGTTTCCAGCGATATTGGCAAACTCGTTTTTGCCAACGTTCGCGTGCCTCAGTGTTGGAACACTCCTACAACCCTATAGGCTCTCTCTATCTACTCTATGGGTGTGCCAGTACTATTGATACGTAACCTCGATGTACTTAGACTGCGCAATGGCACACGGTTACAAATTACATACCTAGGTCAAAACGTCGTGCTAGCTACTGTTATGACTGGCATAGCGAGAGGAGAGAGGTTTTAATTCCACGCATTCTGATAATACCGAAGGATTTACCATCACAGTTCAAAAGGTAACAAATTCCTTTAAAATTAGCATTTGCCAGGCTCAAGCCCGGACACTCAAAGGGGCAGGCGTACATTTGGAAAAAAACATATTTTTCCCATGAGAAACTATATATGGCGTGTTCACGTGTGTCCAGCCCACAAAACTTCTACATCCGTGCAAAAAACGTAGTATACAAAAGTGTGTTAACATAGATAAACAAATTACCTAACTATAACATCAGACACACGTGCAGTACACTCCTGTTAGTCGTTCAATTACGTATTATCAACCGTCAAAACTTTTAATTTCCCCTTTCAACATGTAACGAAAAATTTACATTCGTGAATTTAAAAAATTTAATAATTCAAATTCTTCGCGCACGAAGTCGCGGTAACAGCTAGTTCATAAATAAATACAAATTCATAATGAATAAAATTTATCCGAATAAAAAGCCTAAACTAAATACATATATCACGTATTCTCGTCATATGAATAAATGATGTCTATCAATTTATTGAAATATATCAAATAAGGTGAAAATTTTAAGTTCACACTTTCATTTTATTCTACCCAAAAACTGCTTTGATGATATGAAATATATATATATATTGTTATGAGAAATTATTCGAGTAAAATAACAGTTGCAGAATAGTCGAGACTTTGACAAATAAAAGAAAAGAATAAATAAAAACATTTATAATAATGAAGTCCGCATTTTTTTATTAATTGATGCACTTTTTTACAGAGTTGTCCTTAGATTATTATCGAACTATTTTAATTTTTTCAGAAGAGAATTTGGGAAAATTCATTTGCTAAAACCTCCTTGTTGTGGAAATTTTTCCCCAATTATAATTTACGACACTAGAACTTAAAATTCAAAAGCACACGGTGCGTTTTTTTGTTATTTGATCTATCCCACTTGCATTTGGCGCCGTCCTTGGCATTGTTTGGCGTGGTCACTACACGTGAGTTTCTCCGCTGTCCTCGGACAGTTAGCATCTTTCCGAGATGACAGGTGAGTACTACTTTCTTCCGCTTCTTCGCTCTCATCACGCATTCTTTATTTAATGGACAATTATACGCTAGTTAAAGGAATAATAAAATAACAGTGGTAAATATTTTAACGTTATTTCTTATCCTTTTCTAATGTGACTTGGATATTTTATCTATTAATGAGATTATTAAAGTTATTAAGTAGTTCCATGGTAGTAAGATAATTCTTTTTACATGCAACCGTTTTTTTTCTTCTTCCAGTTATAAATATAAATTCTGTGGAATTTTTAATTATGTATAATGTATTTATATAGAAGCTTCTTAAACTAAGGGTCCTAAACCCAAATTGGATAGCTTACATAAATTTCGAGGTCGCAAATTTTTTTATTTCAGTAAGCAAATATAATTTATAAAGATATTCTGATTTAAAATATTTCGTTAAAATTTACAGAATAAGAGAATTTGCTTTACTTATACTTGATTCCCTTACTTTTTTTCTAACATGACTTAGATATTTTGATTATTAATGAGACAGTTAAAATAATTAATTCATTTCACGACAGTAAAATCATTTTTTAACTATAAATATAAATTTTGTATAATTTTTAGTGATATGTAGTAAGTATATTTATACGGTATCTTCTTAAACAGGAGGTCCTAACTCCAACTGGATCAGGTAAATGAGCTTGGGGGTAGAAAAAACGTTAATTTTAATAAGTAAAATTAATTTATAAAGATTTAATATTTCTTTTAATAAAGTATGGGGTCACAATTATTTCCCTTACTGAAAAAGGATAGAGAGTGAAAGAAGTTTAAGCCCTGAAACAGACATATGTTACAATAATTTCTTATTCATTTTCTGATTTTCTGCTCCAATAGCCTTGGATTGACTGCAAAAACATATTTCAGATATAAATGTTTGTTGCCTAAGTTCTGAAATTCATGATAGTGAAACTTCTTGGAATTTGTAGATTTCCCTATTATAAATATTACTTTATATAACTGTTCTTGGACAAAATGTGAATATGAACCTATTATCATTTTTTGATCTTATAAAAAATGTTACGATATGCGGAACACATAAAACTTATAAGTGTTTTCTTGCTTCAAGTTCCGATTATCAGAGGGAGTAAAACAATAAGTGGAACAAGTTGCTGTAAGGAAATAACATTTTTAATCGAAAATCATTATTGGTATCGTTATAAATTAGTATTATTTACTTCAGTTTAAAGTTTCTTATTATCTATTTGCCAAATTTTGGGGAATGGACTGTTGATACCTCAAGCTCACAGTGATATTTGACAGTATTTATAAATTCAATTATTCTTTAGTGTTAAACTTCATGAATTTTTCTCCGAGTTAAGAGGGTCAGTTTTATTCTAGTATTTAAGATGCTTTTAAATATGTCACGCATTTTTTCGTGCTTGTTACGCATGCTACGATATAACTCAGAAAATTAAGTATGAATAGGAAAACTATTGTTGTGTTAGAAATTTTTCAGAAATACTCCAGCTAAATTGCGCAGCTAAGAGTGAAAAAGATGCTTCCGATTATTAAAAAATATTTTTCATACAGTTTGAACTTATAAATTATAACTAGGAATAGTTTATACTTTCCAGTATTTCGAAAAAGTCGAGGTCAATATAGTATAGCCGTATGAAAAATCTTGTTTCGCATTTATTATATGCAGTGGTGAATTTTTTTAAAAAAAATATTCAGTTAAAGTTTTTTAGAGCTCTCTTTGAGCCCATAGTCTACGAAAACAATTGAGAAAAATATTTAAATGTGTTACTGCTGAATACAGTTTTAAGATTTTTTCATGACCATTTTCAACATCTACTTTCACGCATATTTATTTCTACCAGGCATGACTGAAGCATAAAATAACGTATAAAAATCATGCTATGATCTGCATTACTATTTTTGTAAACCCGCAGATCGTGAGAAATGTAAAGAAAACCAAATATCTGCGTTCATTTCAGCTCGCAACTGATCATATCATATGAAAAAGATTATATGACAAACTATTTTATTGGCATAACTACTGGACTTTGTCATTGTGAAGATGCTAGCTTTAAAAAACACATTTTAGTTTGAAGGTACTTTGGCAATTTTTTTAGAAAAAAGACTGCAGCTTTTGTGGTGCTTGTGAAAATATATTTTCGCACGTTTTTGGATTATCACTTTGGATTATTCTTCTTTTTTTCAGTCTTACTAATTGTAAATTTGCTTTTATTAGTATTTTTTTTTTCAAAAAATTTGACAAAAAGAGGCAAAGTGATAAACAGCAGATCTCTAGTTTGTCTCTGTTAAACCCGTGATCATATATCCAGTAAAAATTTCATTTGTTGGATACAATTTTAGGTTGAGAGAGAAATTTATACAGTTGTAATGAATGATATGCACTTATATACTTTAAGTAAAGAGCATTATCATTTATATATGTAAGATAATTTTTAGGCAAAGTTGTGAATCCAAAATTCTCGATTATATTTATTTTATTTTCATATCTTCTATCTCTTCAGTCAGTAACAACCATTCTTTCAATTATTTTAGATGAAAAAATTACCCTTAAGATACAGGCGAGCTCATTTGAACGGAGAGGGAAAATTACACGTCTTGGTCTTAAAAATATGCTCAGCGAAAATGAGAAGGCCCCGCTCGAATTTCAAATCTCGCATTCGACTGTTTTTACTAGAAACTTTTTTGAGACCTTTAGAAATTTTTAACTTTAAAATATTTCAAGATAATGGATTCAAAAACCCTTCTTTCATTATTCATATTTAAGATCGATATAAGTTTCGGCTTTCTATGCATCAATTTACAAACTCCAAAATTTTATTAAAAAAGTTCACCTAATTTTTCACTATTAAATTTAAAGTTTACGCATGTTCTAGGTATTGGCTAAATCTAAATACATTTACAATGCCTTAATTAGTTATTTCATGGGCTTATCAGCAATAACGTATCGTCGCAAGTTTTCGAAGATTATCATTGTGGTTCATCAATTGTGCACCATGGTTTGATGATATTTAGTTTTCGGAAGTCTTAATTTATTTTATCCCTCAAACTTTTCCAACATTGCTATCTAAATATTCCCAGCTTGTTAATTCAAAATTTTTTTTTACATTTATTACACGTTAAGATACCGTGAATTTAAAATACCGTAGAGGATGTGGATGCGCAGGTTTTAAGATTTACTGCAACTTAAATACTTTTAAAACTTATATTTAAAAAATTAATTTTATTAAAAAATGTTTCAATCAGTTATGATGATATAACAATAATGGTGGTGGTAATTGACTTATTTTGAATTTAACCCATAACTTGTTAATTTATGAATTCCTAACACATTAAAAATTAATTTTTTCATTAAATTTTATTTCGCTTTCTACCAATGTATGTTTAGTGACAGTTTGATGATATTAATTACACTACAAATAAACTAATTAAAATTTAATTGCGATTATCACAAATGATGTTCCATACCGAATTTCAGTACTTGTTTTACAATTTTTTTCCAGGACTGGTATGTAGAAATAATGTGATGGTTTTTTTAAGGCGTCATCACAAAAATTACGAAAATTTCATTACTTGGTTGAATTTCACAAGTTTATCCAGATACCTCTGAAATCCATTTCACAGTTTAATTATTACTACATGTTATCACGAACAAAGATAGAAGAATCAGTATCTAAGAATAAGTAAAATGGTTTGCAGAATTGAAATTAAATAAAATGACAGACAAAACAATCTGTATTATTTTATCCATTAAATCTAATCAATCTTTTAAATACAATTAAAATCTGTCATGTATTCATAACTGGATAAAATAATCATGCATGCAAAAAATGAAGTCTCACTTTTCTAAAACATAATCATGTAGATTAAATTTAGCGCATTGCTTAAATTTTGTTTAATCTTTTTTTTAATGTTGCTTTCAAATGCAGCGCATTTTTTATATTTCTCGATGTCGCAAAAATATAAAAATATATAATTGTCCTCTAAATGTAGTTAGAATATCATTTCTAAATCAGATTTCGAAAAACATCCCGTTCCCTTTTTCTTAGAGAATTTCAATATAAAATTCTAATTATTAACATTCTATTTCTAAGTGCCAGAAAAATGTTAGGCATCCATATGTATCCTTTCTTTCAGTGTGTGGTCTCTCCTCCTTTTTATTTATTTTTCTGTAACCAGAAATTCGATAGGTATTGTTTCGCTGCTATTTCTTCCGTGATACAAAAATATATTCGTTACCACAGAAGTAAAATGTATGAAGTGACTGACATTTGAATTGAATTCAAAGAAAGAAAAGCAGGTAGAATTTTTTTAAAAAATTTAATGAGCTAATTTCTTCACAGCTTAAAATGATAATGTTTCGCTGTCATTTCAATGAATTCATAANTGATAATGTTTCGCTGTCATTTCAATGAATTCATAAATGATAATGTTCACTATCATTTTACGCTTTGAAGAGAGAAATGTTTTTGCCACAATTCTATCAAAACATTTCTCTCTTCAAAGCGAATTTATCTCGTTCTTTTAATCTTATACTTAAAACATGACTAATTCTTTTAGGTTTGGCACTTTTCAACAAAACTGGGATAAGTAACTCTTACATTGCATATTTTTTCCAAATTTAAACAAAACGTTTACAAATTCCTGAAAATTTTACATAATTTGCCTGTAAAAATCATTTTTAACAAAACGGATAATATATCTGCAATAAATGATGCTTATATAATTGATTTAAAAGTTTCGTTACAATTACGTAGCTTTGTTTATTACTTATATGACGAATTGAATTCAAACAAATTGTGATGAATTTTATATTTTCAAATACCTTATTAACTTATAATTTACTTAATATCAAATAAATAAGTTTCCGTTCTATAGCCTTGTAAGTTACCCTGTTTATTTCTTGGCTGGATTTGAACGAAATATCCTGCACAGAATCATTATATAGAATAAGTTTGCTGCCAACTTTGGTTAAAAGCAAATGCATCATTAATTAGAAAAAGTTAAAAAGGCAGTTAAATAATAGAATATAAAACGGATAGGATTTAAACAAACGAGTATAGGTAAAAAAGTAGAGAGACTAAGTCGTAAAATAAAATTGTTAAACATCATAGCAGACTCCAACACAAGAAAATGTTAGGACGACATTTCTTCTCCAATAAGGAATATGTTATTTGTAGTAATTTCAAACAGAGTTTTAACTATAGAATAAATGAACTTCAGACATCCTGTATGTGGAATATTTTGGCAAAGAATATTATCTTAGCCATGACTAAGCTCAGAAAGACATACAAGGGAAAATATCTTTAAACCAATTAAAATAAAAAAAAAAGTTAAATATCATGGCAGATTCCAATACAAGAAAAGGTTCGGATGAGGTTTCTTACCTCATAAAAGAATTAAGTTATTTATTGGCAATTTAAAAGCAAGTTTTAGCTGTAAAGTAGATGAACTTCAGACACCCTGTATATCCAGTACTGCAAAGAATATTATCTGAGAAATAACGATGCTGAGAAACATATACAGGGAAATAAACATCTCAAAAACACGACGAAATCGATTTATAGGAACTGAAGCCAACACGAGTTGATTTTGACGAAGAAGTTTTTCGCCACTTGAATGCAAATTTCTTTATAAAATTCTTCACATTTTTTCTTTCATAAACGTAGAACGTTGATTTCACATATTGTTATATAAGAATATCAATAAGGTTGATTAATGTGGAAACGACTTGGACGCTCGGTAGAGAAGGGCAAAACGAGTCCTTCCTCAAGGTGAATGAGTGTTTATGTAATGTGTGGAAGCCGCACTGAGACGACGAACGTTTGCGTACATTCAAAAGCTTCTTGAAATATTTGAAGGCAGATAAGACAGCCTAGAAAGTTCAAAAATCGGAAGACTTTCTAAAACAAAGTGGGCGTGTCCCCATACGCGATGCATTAAATGAAGAAAGTTTCATAAATATGATTTTTATAACTAGTAAAAGAGCCCAGGACATAATTTTTTTAACTGCGTTCAATTCAGCAATGAACTGGAAACAATTTAGTTGTAAAATTCTATCAAAAACAACCGTATTTGTTAATTTTATCAAAATAAAAAAATCATTAGATTGACTTTAAATGTATTTCAGAGATGTCTTTTTATTTTTATACTTAATTTCTGTGAGTATACATCTTAATTTGATACTATCGCGAACTCAACTCTTTATATTAACTTGTTTTTGAAGCATTTTCTTGCGTTGTCTAATAGCGAAAAAAACTTAACACTCAATGCAATCTATTCATACTCATATGATGTGCGCCAAATTAATTTTGCAATCGATTGCAGATCTTGCAAGGGGAGATAGATAAAATCGAGAACAATTTAAGACAATGTGCAATTAGATGTTAAATTATATGCACAATTACGTTTGTTATGTAACTGTACGTTTCGTCAAATGACTCGATTTTATAAAAGAAAATGTTCAGTGGCGTAGCGCGGGGTAGGCAAAGGGTGGGCTGCAAAAAAAAAAAAATCGATTTTTCGAGTATCGAATTCTAATAAAGAGCAAAAGTTGTGTATTACCATGATAATCAACGGAAACATACGGAAAAAATTATATTTTAAATCTTAAAATCGCGCCAGTCGAATGGGCCGCTACGAAGATAATAATTTTGTGTATATTGAGTGTTTCTACAGGCAAAAATCTACAAATTGGGCAGGGGTGGGCGAAAGATGAATATTGTGCCCCGGGCGCAATTTACTCTCGCTACGCCACTGAATATGTTGGGTTGGGTTGTATTTTATTTTTCATTCTTTTTGTTTTCCTATTAAAATTCCCTTCTGTTACTAAAATTGTGATGTTTCTCGGGTATTTATAATTTAATAATTCGGTATATATTAATTATAAGGCCATTAGCAAATCTAATACAGCTTATATAAAAGCGGAAAGAAAATTAAAAGATTAAAACGGAACGGTGTGAGAAAAACAGACCATTTAGCTAGGGTTGCCATAATTACCAAGCATTGATACGGGACGTTTAAGTGCTAAATAAATAAAACATGAAAAAAGTGGGTAGGTAATGGTTTACTTTACTCTGATAAAAAAATCAATAAAGTTTAACCATTGTTATAAAATGAACACGTAGAATAATAAAAAAACGACGCAAGATTAATTCTTTTTATTCCAGTCATATTTTAAAGTTGATTTTACTTTCTTAATTATATCATTTTCTTCTTTCACATAATTATAAAATTCGGCGTAAGTCATTTTAAAATTATAATGACAGATCAAAATTGCTTCATTTGTCTCCACTGACAACTTGTTTTTTTCGTCCGACTATTCATTGACATTAGGGAAAATATTCTCTCCACATTTGCATTGTGGGGTGGAATGGCAAATACGTATTCACATAGCTTGATTAGACATCTGATCAATATACTTTATATCTGCAGAAAACTTCAGCTATTTCTCTTTCATTTTCAATTTCAAAGTTGCTTCGTAGTTTTGGTTGGTGTTATTTTTCTCTAAATAATTATTTAAATAAACTGGTTGAATAGAATCTCAGTGTTGCCAATATCGATGTTTCTTACTTGTAAATATGCAATAGTATTTCTTTCCATTCATGAACTTGGGTGAAAGTTATCCAGTCGAACGCATTGAATTTTTGGAATGATTTTGACCATTTCCCAATACATTCGAGAAAACGGGACATACGGGACTGAGTAGTGAAATACGGTGACAAACCTATCCTACCTATGGCAACCCTATATATAGCTAGAAATGAAAAATCAAGTTCGCTTACATATCAATGAATTATTCATCTAGATAACATTCGGCGAATCATTTCCTTGTTTAGTTTTGTTAAATAATTTATCTTCGCAACTTATTTTCACAGCTTTTTTTTCTTTACAGCTTCATTCTGACAGTGGCGTAGCAAGGGTAATTGGCGCCCGGGGTATAACCTTAATTTCTCACCCCGACATGATATTTCACTTCCAAAAGTGACATAAACGCCCTGATGTTTTGTGCCCATCTCGCCCTCTGAGTTTGGCGATCTTTCTCCCCGGTCGCTACGCCACTGATTTCTGCAATAAACAAATAAATGCTACTGTTTTTCTAAAGCTTTTAACCATTTCTGTTTTTCCTTCCATTTTTTCCCCTCAGCGATATCATTTTCAGGATTTTTTTTCGCGGCCCTGAGTGCATGCGCACTTAGATGTAAAAAAGTAAACACAGGTTGTATCAGTGAAACAATGAATTTATTTAATTTCACACAACCATTTGGCACAATTTAATCGTTTTTACCGTTTTTTTTCTTCTTTAAGTCAAACGAAGAAGAAGAAAAAAAAGAAAAAGAGTAAGAGAATAGGCATTAATTTACTTTTGCTCTAAAAATAAAATTTTGGTGAATATTTAATTTTATAGGACACAGGATCTTTTCAGAATTGATTGTTATTGAGATTTTAAATTCTCAAACATAATTTATTTTACGAATAATCAAAGAGACAATGGTACTGAAAAGCTATTTATTTTATCGATTCTTTACTTGGTGGCTAAATGTAATTAAATGCTTTAAATAAAAATGTCTTTTGCAGATATTCTGATTAATTGGCACACTGAGAGTCGGAGTGGACCAGCCCACAATCTTCTCTAAAATGAGCTAGACATTATATTTTATAAAAATTGAAAGCGAACCCTTTGAAAAGTGCTGCTATCTAGTATAAGGCAGTTAAAACTTTCTTGATTTATTCTGGTTTTGAAAATAAACATGTTTTCCATTTCAATATAATGCCTAGCTCAGTTTAGCGAAAATTGTGGGTTGGTCCACTCTGGTTCTCAACGCTTCAGTTTTGAGAACAAGCGTTTGTAGCTATAATTCAAGGAGGTTTATCAAAGATATCACGGTTCGAAAATTATATTACGTCACTCCAATTGAAGAGGTGATACATGCCTTAATATCAGCCTTAAAGTAATTTGCGGGGGCCGCCGGCCCCCCCCCCCGCTTCTAAGGGTTTCTTTTTGAGAATAGAAAACTACTTGAATCCACCTATTTTCATATAATCAATATAGGATTTCCCAATGCGTCAACTATTTTTTGGTTGTTCTTCGTACGTAAAAAAGGAAGGGGGTAATTTAATAAAAATTCTTAAAAAAGTTTTTAATTCAATAACAGTTTAATTTTTTTAAATTCAATAACAATTTAACAAACAATAAAGTTTTTATTTTAATAACAGTTCTTAAAAAGTTTTAAATTTAATAAAAGTTATTAACTTTAAAAAAATTAATTATAGTTCTTTAAAAAAGTTTTTAATTTAATAGCAGTTCTTAACATTCTTTAACAGTTTTTGATTTGATAATAGTTTTTAATCAATTGTTTTGTCTTTGCTTCAAAAAATTAGCTAAAATTCTCTCCGAATTGAATCAAAATCTTTACAATAATGTGAGATATTAAGCTTTTGGCAAATGTAAAAAACTCTAAATCAACATGACCGTAAGGTGCAAACACACGAAAAAGGTCTTTGTTTGAATTCATCTTCAAAAATCAAGAAAAACCAAATTTTCAAAGGGAAAAATCCTAAATAACTGACCTCAACACTAATGTTAGCTCTGCGGAAACTGGTCTTTTTACTGACAGGATCTACTAAATGTGAATCTGCGATGGGTCATTTATTAACGTCCCCTGTCGTCTATTGATTTGCTGCCTCTGAATGGGATCTCATATTTTGCAGGCGTTATTTGAAAATTCCTCGCGATGGCATCCCCCTCGGAGGTATGTGCAATAAAGAACGCGAGACTTAATTAAAAGCCGTCCTGCACGGGGTGGGGGGGACTCGATTCCATCTATTTCATCTAGGAAAGGTTTTACGTCATAGATGGACGTAAAAGAAAAAAATAAGAGTCTAATGGAGGGTTCTAAATTTATAGGTTTAGTGCTTGTAGTTTTACCAGAAATATCATTAAAATAGTACCATAAGTGAGTGAGTAAACTTCCGCAATATTTATTCATTTCGAACCGAGAAGCCTTAGTTGTAACATTCTTGCGAGATATTAAAATATTTAATTAATTAATATCTTTAAATGATATATAGATTTAAAAAATCAAAAATAGGTTATTCAGTAGGACAGAATTAAAAACGACAATTCAACAGAAAATAACTGCCGTGGTTTATTAGCTTGGAATTATTTTAGAGTTGCACCATGCGTACGTAGTTACCATTGAGTCTCATAACTCTGGTTGCTTTTTGATAACGAGGACAATGTCTGCGAATATTGATTCATTCCTCGAGCTTTTAACATTAGCTAATTTAAACATATTTAACGTCCTTAAACCGCTATGCAGTCTTTTGCTGAGTCAAGTAGCGGAGTTGCGGCTATTTTATTCAGGAAGAGCTGAGAAATAAGTTAAGAAATCAAGCAACAGAATATGATTGGAGATCAAGAAAGAGAACCACTAGAAAGTCGAACAAAACAAAATGTTGCACATATCAGTGATATTTATAAAATTTTTGGAATGCCTATTTGTAATCAACGATTTTCCCCCCTATTAATTCGAAATATTGGCAAAACTTTTTACTTGCCTCTTTCGAAATTCTAAAATTAATAATATATATGCACTCCGAAATCCTATATTTTTCTGCCAGGATCTTCAGTAAATATTTATAACCTTGGGTACTGTTTGCTGATTTCTTAACGAAGCGAGTGCCAAATTTAATACCGAAATCTGACTTCATTGGTAAAAAAGCAGCCAAAGAACTGCAACATCCAGTGAGGCTGAAAAAATATTAAATCGAGTAATAAATAAGTTAAAGTCAATATATCAGTGTTCCTCCGTATAAAATCGAATTTCATGTAAATACTTATATCTCTTTTAAATGACGTCAATCCATTTGACGTCACAGGCACATGACAAAAGTATTTGTGCTTGTAAAATAACATCTAACTGCACATTGTCTTACGCTGTGGTCTGTCGTTAGGTCCTTTTTTCTGCTGTAAGATCCGTATTGGATACGAAATTTTATATATACGGTACATTTGACGGGTATCACGTGAGGATGAATCGACTCCATTGCGTTCTCCAGAAAAGGATGTTTGACCAGAGCGCAAGGACTCGTTGGCCCACAATCTCCGAAACCTAATTAAATAATTTGTTTTAACCCTTACTAGATTTAAACATCAATTTTGGGGTATCTGAAAGGAGGAATTATTAACCTGAAAGGGAATTTCTGATTATTAACATTAGATGTCTCATTCAGACATCTATTCATCATTCATTTGTACCTCCATTCATTTACGTTTTCTTACCCTTATTAAGAGATTGAATTAACTAAGAGAATAAAATAATAATCGTTAAGTTTATCTGGCTATTATGTCGGCGACAATTCGTATTCTCACATCCGGTACTCAGAAGGTGGCCTAGTCTCGCTGGGAGGGGGGACCTGACTTTCCAACGCAAGGACAGGTTGTCCATTGCGTTTGTAATTCGTATTCGAGCTTAAGTGAAACCAGTGTCGATATATCGTTGTTATGCCCGAAAAGTGATTATTTTCATATTCTAACCTGTTTACTGAGCCTGCGTTTTGTTTTTTTCAGGGTAGATCAACAAAAACCTCAAAATGTTCTGTGGATGTCTGATTCGGCTGAGAGGCTCTCGCCGCCTCGTCCTCCTTATTGTAGCAATAGCCCTGCTTTTGGATAATATGTTACTGACATCAGTCGGTAAGTAAACATTGGCTTTTCTGTTTTTGAACTCAAAGTTATGCTCCCTCAGTTTGAAGGTCTTTTTTATGTCCTTCTCATATAAATAAATCCCATTAAAACCACCTTATTAAATTTTCACTTCTATTGAAATTGTGCTCTATATTATCCAGATGTACCTTTCCGACTCCCATAGTGCTATTCATCCTCTATCCACCTTGGTATACAATTACTCCAGCAAGAAACCTATCATGAAAATAATTGTTAATACCTTAGGGTCTTTCCAGTCTTTTTTCCTCCCATTTATTAATAACGATCCGAGTCCAACGTAATTCAGGTTATCTTATGCTGAGTAAAAGTGTATAGCACTGGGACTCTATGTGGTTATATGATCTAAGTGTGTATACATGAATATCATTTTTAAAAAATTCTTTTTCGATTACTTATGTCAAACGAACAATATGGCTCCCTAAATGTATTTGCTTTCGTTCCTTTCAAGAAATAGAATTCATATTCCTCGAATAGAAATTCAAAATCTACGCAGGAACAAAATTGAAAACATTTACCTTGAAATCTGTATCAAAAAGTTTTGGATAAGAATAGCTACAACCTTCATAGAAGCTCGTATGAAATGTAACACGTTGAAAGCCATCTCATCCTTATGTGGATTTAAAAAAAAATGCTTGTATCCTTTTACACGATTGCTACGAGAATATTTGAGAACATATTCAAGGACAACAGTTTTTTATGAATTTGCTACTAGACACTTGCTATGATGTATTAAGGTATATATTATATTTTATCTCTTATTTATATTGATTGATTAAAAGTTTTCCATGAAAGCTATAAGTAAACAAGGCAATTACTAGCATTTTCTCGAGGCTAAAGTTTTGGTCACGTTAAATGTTTTTATATATTCTCCTTTCTTTGCGAAAACTGTTTAAAATTTTGTTTCATAATAAGACGCAACATAGTCTTAGCTTTTTACCATTCACTTATTATTCAATCAACAGTTAATTAGAATTTATTTAAGAAGATAGTTTACTTCAGTTTATTTGTATATTATATCCATTTTAAAGTAACACGAGGGCTATTTTTGGACGGGTCTCGTAATTTTGGTCCATGGTCAGATGACGAGGATGACACTAGAGCCGCCACCCCATCTCCAAGCTTCCGCGCTACGGATTTGGTATGAACCAGGCCGCTTACACGGGGGTTCTTTGGAGGAATCGGGTTTCGAAACTGGAATCTCCCAGCCTAGAGGCCTTACCACCCTACCACTGTGGCCTTCTCAGAAGATGGATGTGGAGAATTCCAAATATATATCTGTGACTATTTCTAATCCCGGTAGATTGGTTAACGATTAAAATATTTTTATCCTAAATATTTCTTTTTAATTCTTTAAACCCTAGGCGACTTTTTCCTTCTAGCTCCTTTAAAACCGGGGCCTTTAGGAAGGAAGCGAAATGAATTGGACTCTCCCAACCTGGGTGGTCATTTAGCACACCACACCACCCCCTGCTATAACCTTCCCTTAAGGCGCACGGAAATGGGCTGTGGTTTGCAAGGATAAATGGACCCCTACCCTACCGCGCTTATCTCCTAAGCGATCTCAGAACCTCAATTCCCCTCAAAATTAGCCAACTGTCTCAGACCGGCCTTCTTCGCTGTTAAAGGGAAACTTTTAGATCGCCCGGCACCGCCTTGCTCGGTTTCAAAGGGTTGGAGTTTTCAAGGACCTTCCTCACATTGTGATAAAACATGTTTCATAGAATCGAAACGCTCCCAAATTTTTCTCTGCATAAAATTTCGGTTCAGAACGAGAAACTTTTCTTTCAAATTGTTTTGAGCTGTTTATTTCTAGTTGTTGTTTATTTCCCTCAAAAATAAGTTAGAAGCTAATTTTTTTCGGGAAACGAGAAGCACTGATTTGTTGATGCACTAACTTGTTGCTAAAGGCAGAAATGAACAAATCGTTTCATCAGGCTCCTGCATATAAAAATTAAGATACATTTCGATCTTCCTTTTGAAAGACTCATTGAAATTAATAGTAATTATACTATATACTGTTCAGTTTTTACTAGTAGAAAGAACTTGGCTTTAAAATCAACACTTTGGTTTTCCAGTTTCTTCCATCCACTCTTAGAAAGTATCGACAAACAAGTGTGCTTTGTATCCCAATTGATACCTTTGTTTTTATCTTTTTTTTATTTTTATAGTTTGATCATTTTATTCTTGTATTTTTATTATTACTTGACTGACGTGGACTTTTGTGGATTTTATTATTTTCTGAACTAGTGAAGGACACAGGGTCTGTTTTAATCCCCATTTCGTAAGATTTTTAATGATACTTTACAAAAATTTTTATTGCCTCCTTTCTACTGGTGTATTGTAGAGTTGGGTTGATACCAGGTTTTGCTGTATCAGATACAAGTTGATACTGATAAGCGCTTGTACCCGATACTTTTACTTGATACTTATGTATCTGATACAGCCGATAACCGACCCCTTCCTGTCGGTACGGAACTGGTTAGTCAGCAATCGGGTATTGATACGATATTGCTGCCTTGACGATGCTAGCATGCGTTATGTGTGTGTTTTTTTAAACTACCTATATATATATATATATTATTTCTTATCATTACCCGAAATAAAATTATTTCTAACGCATTTTTTTTATCTTTTCTTGCAATGTTTATTAAGTATATAAGATTGATGGGATTTTCTATGATTAAATAAATATATTTTGCTTTAAGCATTTCTTTATTCGAAACAAATAAGTTACTCAACAATAGAATTATTATTAGTAAAATAAATTGAACATAAAAATTAAATGCTGAACATGAATAGAATTTTCAGAATATAACGATTAAAAAAATATAATTAAACAGAAAATATTTATACTTTAAAAAATATATATACGATGAAATACTTAAAAACAAAATGAAACTGTTGCTATCAGTCTTTTAAGTTTTAGAAAAGTCTTTACTTTTTAAAAGTGCTTTATGAAATAATCACAAAATTAAAATTAGCAATTAAAGCTAAAGGTAACGAGCAATTTTGGAAGAGATGGAGATAATAGTTTTTAAAGCTAAACGCCTATTAATATATAGAGTTTAATATAAACAACTTAAAACAAAAAAACATGAAATTTCTCTTTAATTAAGAAAGAGGGAAGTAGGTATATTAACAAAAGTATAACATTGAGAACATACAAGGTACAACAACAAAAGAGTTAAAGAGAGTTATAAAAATAATTCAATAATTATAGTTTTAAAAAACTAATTTTTTTACTTTGTCAGAAGATAATTTTGCTTTTTGTCATTTAAGATCAGTACTACTATCGAAAAAATGAGTTGTCATGGAACGGATGTCACAATCATGCAAAAATGTTTTCTGACTAGTTTTTTTTTTAAAATACAGAAAACTGTACCTCTCTTCTCGCCACTATTTTAATCGTTCTTTAATAAGGAAGTACCTACCCACTTCGGGATCATTCTCGATCGAGATGTTCCTATACGCGTGTATGATGCTTAAATCCTATCGTATCTTTTCCACAAAATTAATGCATTACATATCAATCCCACACATACCAATCCTAGCTCGATAATCCCGCCTACCGATACACTTAACTATTTGTTTCTCTCCTGTCCACCCCCATCCGTCATGACTTCAAAGTCAAGGCCACATGCACTTCATCATGATACCTCTAACGAAAACGGGAAGCTATCCCCAGCCCGGAACTGTATCAATCTGATATTTTGTATTATGTTGATACTTCGTATCAGCCGACCGAAAAGCAACGCGACGTAACCGATTGCTTATCGTTATCATTCGAGTCCGAGAACTGATACCGAGTACCTGATACTTTTGGTCTGTATAATTTAGGTGTATCTAATACTTTTGCATACCTGATACAAAGTATCAAGTTGATACAGTATCACCCAACCCTAGTGTATTGTGCTGAGCTTATACTTGTATTTTACTCATTTGATACACTCTGGGGGCTCCTCTTTTCAAGTATTTTGAATATGTTTAATGATTGACTCCATATCTGGTGATTAAAATCAAACAAAAGTGAATTAATTTATGGTTCTCTCCAATTGTACTATCGATTCGGTGGCGTATTGGTTGGGTGTTTTTACTAGTGTGTGTGTGTTTTAGTTTACTTATTTTATTTTTGTTGTTCCTTTTCTTTTGCAGTGTTTGTAACGTTCTGTGCTAAGTTTGTGACTTTTTTGTTTCGTGTGTCGTGTCATATTGCCTTATTTGTATTTCCCCACCAGTCTGCTCCAAGCCTTACACCCTTTCGGGTAGGCCGGACCGGTGTGGGTTTTAAATAATAATAATAAAAAACAAGTGTGCTTTAAGCGGAAAAAAATTAGTAAACGTGTCAGACGTATGTTCAAAAAACTGTTCTTGGTGTTTTCTAAATTTTTGTTGTCATTGACACATTTGTTTTTGGGGAGGGGGGGGGGGGGGGAATTTGCCATTTGGTTCAGTTGAAGAGACCAGATTTTCTGAACTTCAATCCGGGACCGTCTTAAACCCGGCTATCATGGACGCTGAATAAAGGTGGGGTGCAGAGGACAAATTCCAAAAAAGTGAGTAAATTAATAAATAAAAGTTCAGAAAAAATTTAACAGTTAACTATTTATGAGAATCGTATATAATATTTTTTCATATTGCCTTTACTATTTTTCCTTCAAGCTCATTCATCCTTATTGGCTGTAGGAGGGTGACCATATTTTATGTACAGTAAAAGCTGAGTTGGAGAATTCTTTGGAAGCTGGGTTTTTAAAAAATTAAATCTGGTTTATCTCTTCTTTTAAAATGAACTTCTTATCCATTAGTAAAAAATGTAGAAACTGGGACATATATTTTAAATTCTTGAAAATCTTCTAGTCCAGGAGAAAGAGTCTAAAATCGGAACTCTCCAGGCTAATCCGAGACGTCTGGTCACTGTATACGTGTAGCAAAAGTTGAGAATTTCAAATAATTTTTTTAATCTAATATTTAAATAATAAAATCTACTTAATCTCTTTTAATATGAGTTATTTACTTAGAAGTAAAATACGGTAGAAACCGGGACATTTAATTAAAATTCGTTACAATCCAGGACATTTAATTAATATTCGGGACAAATCCAGTTTTTTTTTTTACTTTCTCGTACGCGAAGTATACGAAGTATTGTACTCGTCAAAAAATTCGAACTCGTGATTTTGACGAATCTTCACGTTTTAGACCTCCCTGAGTCCGAAAAACATAATTTTTGAATTATGTTTGTCTGTCTGTGAACTCGATAATTCAAAAACTATTAAAGCTACAGAAATGAAATTTGGTATGTAATTTTTACATATAATTTGTAGGTTTCTATCAAATTTTGGACAAACTCCGTCCACGGTAAGTTTATCTGTCCGTCTGTTCGTGTTCATGTGAACGTGATAACTCAAAAACTTAAATAGCTAGATAGATAAAATTTGTTTGCGATGCTTTTGTGTGTGTCGTGTCATATTGCTTTATTTGTATTCCCTTTGTATTTCCCCTCCAGTCTGCTCCAAGCCTTGCACAGTTTTATCATCAGGAATGTAGGTCCGTATCAAATTTTGGACCAAATCCTTCGAAGGGTTGACTGTCTGTCGGTCTGTATAATCGCATACCTGTGAACATTGTAACTCGTAAACCCTATGGCTTAGATAAATGAAAATTGGTTTGACGTCTGCTAACCTTAATTGTCTATCCATGCCCAATTTTTGTTTCAATCGGTTTAAAACAAGGTGTTCAAATCGACTATTCGTCTTTTCTCATCATACAATGACGCAAGGCCGTTATTGCGGAATGGCGTGTTTAACTTCCGCTGCTCCTTTCCGCTTCTACCCCCGCCTTTCGCCTTTGAGGCTCGCTGAGGGAAATTCGTCACGTTCTGGGCTTACAGAAAATTCGCAATTTTTATCCGCACGAGGGTGCGGGGAAATGACACCCTTGTTAAAGAGTATACGAGAAATTTTAGGGGAGACTACTCCCACTGGTTTCAGTCCAGGATAAACAGTCAAAATTTGGAACTGTCCCGGCTAATCCGAGACGTCTGGTCACTTTATTTCAGTACAAGGCGGTGTAGTGCATTCAACCTCCTATATTACGATTAATTCGTTTCTTGTTGTACCAAAACCATGCTATAAGAGGAATGTCTCTCTTCAATGTAAAAGCTATTTTGTTAGAGTGTCTTATTGTAGAAAGGTTACTGTTTTTACAACGTGTTATGTGGCAACCTCATTTTTACAATATCGTGTTGTGGGAAGGTTGACTGTTGATTTCCAGAATGATGTCTTTCTTTTTAAAATAAAGTGATACTAAAAAATGTATGCATGTTTATTTAGCTGAGCATATAACTGAAAATGATTCCTTCCGTTTAGTTCCCATCATCCCATCATTCCTGTATCATCTTCGTCATCGTCCTGTCGGTACCCTCATAATACCAGAAGAAAAGATTTCACATGACGCTGTGCCAGCTGTCCCTTTCAACGACGATAATATACCGTACTTTCTTTCATATTTTCAAAAGACTGAGAAGTTCGAAACTGAGGATCTGTCGGGCTTTACTATGGTGCCAGACGATGTCTTCTGGAAATTCACGAGTTCATCATCTTCCCATGAGGAAGTCACGGAGGTTCCTGCATCGCCTACGAAACCGAGCAAACATCAAGAACTAGTCAACGAAAATTTTGAAGTCAGTCTCATGTTTGCCTCCAAGCCTTTGGTACAGGCCTTCGCAAATCCTTTCATTGGACCCATCAGTAACAGGTAATGCAATTCTTTCTTTTAAATATCTTTGTCTCCATGCCCATAGTGAGATATTATGTTTTCGAGGTTTACTTTCAAATCCGATGTCTCATTTCTAATGACAATGCTGTAAGCAT
>BGPR01000283.1:90337-203365 GCA_013235015.1 Araneus ventricosus
TGAATTGTTAATCTCTGAAGACGTACTGATTCTCCACTGAATTGTTAATCTCTGAAGACGTACTGATTCTCCACTGAAGTGTCAATTCATTTTTGTTTTAAAGTTAAGTTTATTTCTTTTACCTTGATTTTCTAAAACAAGTAATCCAATGATTTGGATAATGGATAGAGATTAAAAAAATGCTTCCTCCGTAAACATTTGAAAAATATGGTTTTGTACTTAAGTTGATTTAATTGATAAAAAATAACTTTTTGTAATGAAAAAACAATTCATCTTTTGTATGTACATCATTTTGTACGTACTCATATGCACTTACGAAAAGCAGAAGACAAAATGTGATCTTTCGGAAAGGGGGAGAAAGAGAAAGCATCCAACGAACAAATTACAAAAATGGATGCTTTGTCTTTAAAATAAAGGACGGAGGTTCATACTAAATTTACATTCAAACAATATGCTTTTAATGCAACACTCACAACAATTTTTTAAAAGGAAATTAATGCAACTGAAATTGGGTTTAATTTAGAAATTTTGAATTTTCGTTCTGTGTCTCTTAATTTGGTAATTTAATCTGAAGGAATTACTTTATGTATTAATTTAGGGATTTATATAATGGAATAACAGGATTTATGATGCTTCTTTTCAAGGAGTCATTAATGAAAATTACGTAAAAGACACATTTCATCCACTTCATTCATCTAATCGAAACTAATAAGCGGAAGAAACAGAGAAGTGCGATCCAAGTCTGGTTCAATAGGCAAACCTGTTATAGTGTCCTTGAAAATGTATTAAGTTTTCCAAAGCATCGTCCTCTGCTGTGATTAACATACATAACACAAACTTACCTCTGGTACCGTGTTATGTAACGGAAGACCTTGAAGGAATGTTATTCTCTTTCGATTTTGCTCTTCTAAGCAGAGTAGCTCAAATTTCTTGTTGATAGGGGTAAAAAAAATTATTTTTCAAGGAGTTCATCCGCACGCGTTTAAGACTCTGAAGGAAATTAAATAAAAATAAGCAAAACTTTCGTAAAAACTGTTTCATTTCACAGAATGAAGAATTAAGAATTGACGCTTATTTTTTCTGCAAGACGTCAATTTCATAAAAACGTAGAAACATACATGGCATGCTTTTTCTTTACTTAATGAAGTTTTTTTTTTGTTCAGCTGAATTAATATTGCAATAAAGCTCCATGTTCGAAACTTGGGGGGGGAGGCAGAGTCAATATCCATTTTAAGACACATAACGATTACATAAGCTTCACGTTTAGAAAGGTGGAATTTTGTGATCGATTTTTCATTATCCTCCTGGCGTACTAGAGTCTTGAAATTTTGTACAGTTGTGTGTTCCCGATGACCATACAATATACAAATATTTTCAGATTTTAATTATTAAATAATCGGTTGATGTTAAGCAAATTTTGATTCCAATATGAGAGGCACCAAATGGTAGGGAATTTGAGAAAAAATTGATTTTAAAATTCCATCAACTTTATAACAACGAATTAGGAAATATTTTACAAAATAATAAAATACAAAATAATAAAATAAAAAAGTTTTTAAAACCCTCTTTTATTAATGTACCGAAAAGTTGAATATATATATATATATATATTTTAATCAGAAATACGGAGGTCAAAACAGACTTGTAACAACGTCAGGCGCTGAAAGCAATTTTGTAAGTAAATTAAGGCATAATGGATATCATAAGAAAGAAAATTGCTAAGCATTTATTAAAAGTTAAAAATATATTATAAATGTGATTAACATTCAACTTTACTCGTAGTATTTTTATCAGTTCTTCACACTTTTGCGGTGCTGTTTAATCTTCATATTTTTGATAAAAAAATATTTTCTCTGCTTTTTAGTGCGCTAATGAAAAATGTGTTTAAAAACTTTTTTATTTTTAGCATTTTAGATTAAATATAAATTAATAGTCTTTAGAGAAAATTTTTTTCTGTTTTAGTACAGAAAGATGCTTAAAGTTGTTTTGTCAGGAATAATCTATACTCCATGTTAACTCAAGGTGACTGTACGTACAAAAAAACTACGGACGATCGAATGACACGGGACGATTTAATACGTGTTTCTATGACGTAATACGTGTTAATATTACAGAATGTGCAGAAAGTACATGTTAAGTAAACGGACATTAAAAAGATATTCCGGTTACATGCTATTTTTTGTGAAACCCACTTATATATTTATATTTTTTCTAGGGTGGGCTACAGTGTCATCATGTTCATGGGATTCCTCATCCTGATAGCTACTTCTTTATGTAAGATTCTTTCCTCTTTGGTACCTTATATTATTCATTTTTTAACAATTTTGTGTAAGATAAGGATTTCATTCTCTGTTAACCACTCTAATCCATAAGAATAATAAAGGCCGCGGTGGCCTAGTGATAAGGTCTCGGGTTCCAGGTTCGAAACTCGATTCTACTGAAGGCCCGCCGTGTGTGGGACTGACGCACGCCAAATCACACGAAGTGGCCAAACGCCCTCCCGCTGGTATGGTGCGGAAGTTTGGAGAGGGGTGCCAGCTCAGGCGTCGTCCTCGTCATCTGAACGCAGCTCAAAATTGCAAGGTCCCTCCCAAAATTGGCCTCGTGTTGCTTCAAAACGAGACGTTAATAAAACTAAACCATAAGAATAATATGTTGAAAACAGAGTATGTGACATAATGACACGCTTTACAGTGTCAATAACCTGCTAAAACAACGAAACTGTTGACCGAAGTTACTGAGGCAGTTTCCTGTTTTTGGCTTGCTACCGACAACATAAATTTTATGAATCAATTTTTTGCGTCTTTATCGTAATTTTGTGATGAATCTTAACCCCCTAAAGGATCGCATTTTTTTTTCTAATAAGATGACTCCCTCCTGTTTTATAAAGGGGCTGTCGTTTTCATTCATCTAAGAAGGCATAGAATACTTGAGATGCTTATGGATTCTACGTAATTTTTGTGTCAGATTATAAAGCTAATTAATGATTAACTTTTAGTTCATAAGCCTAAAAATGCGATAATTCGATGCACGCCAATGTGACGGGCGCGAGACTTAAGGTGTTAATTGGTAGTTTGAGAGAGATATGACAAACCGGCCAAGGAAGAATGAACTTGGGCATTTAAGAAATGCACTGCATTCCCTTTTACAGAAGGCCGACATGAAACATAGTTCCGAAAATTCTTCTAGGTTTAGGATAGCCTTCGATCTTCTTGTATTTCCATCAAATAGCTATTTCATTTTTAGTTTTCTCCAATCTTCGAAAGACATGGCAATTTCAGAAATAAAACTGTATAAATTATATATAGCCCAGTTTAGTTTTGTTATATTAACGTCTTGTTCTGAAGCAACACGAGGACTATTTTAGGATGGACCACATAATTTTGAACCGCAGTCAGATGACGAGGACGACGCCTGAGCTGGCATTCCCTCTACAAACTTCCGCACCACACCAGTGGGATGATGTTTGACCCACTACGTATGATTTGACATGCAACAGACCCACATACTGGGCGGATCTTCAATGGAATCGGGTTTCAAACCTGGAACCCTCCTACCCCGAAGCCGAGACTTTACCACTAGTTCACCGAAGCGTGTTCACAATCATTTATTAAATATTAAATTTTGATGTACGATGAATTGAATAGAACAGAAATTGTGCTAGATATAAGTATAAAAAAAAGTTGGATCTTGAAATACTATTTAAGCAATAATGGCCAGGACAACAGTAATTTACAACCCCAAAAGTCGTCGGTCCGAATATAGATTCGTTTGAATGTATTTAACTACTGCAAAAAGTCATTTTACATCACAAAATAACTACATATAATACAACTACAATTCAATATAAAATTTATGAGGACAAATTTGAATAAAAAGTTATTTTAAATATAATATGTTGGAAAAAGAACTAAACACCAATCATAATGGATAATTTCACTGGTTCTATTCAATTGTAATCCGAAATTTAAAAAAACTATGTCAACCAGCGGGAGTGCCTCCCCTAAACTTTCTCGTGTACTTCTCAAAAATTTGTCATTTCGCCTCCCCCTGCGTGGATAAAAAATTCGAACCTACTGTAACCCAGAATGCAATGACTATCAGAAGGTTTTTCATTGTAGATTATAGCGATTTTAAAGTATTTAGATGAAGAATCAAATTCAAACAGATGCGTATGTATTAAAACTTAGCAATATTTATATTCTATCACACTCTAGCAAGCTCCACTAATGCGAGAGTGTGCGCGAGCGAAAACAAAACAGGAGAAAATAACCTCGTTGGCTATCGCAGGATAGCTTCCGCATGCGCAGAGATTATTTCCGATTCGCAAGTAAAACCAGCGGGAGTAGCCTCCCCTAAACTTTCTCGTATACTTCTCAAAAATTTGTCATTTCCCCTCCCCCTGCGTGGATAACAAATTCGAACCTACTGTAACCCAGAATGCAATGACTATCAGAAGGTTTTTTGAATGTAGATTATAGTGATTGTAAAATATTTAGGTGAACAATCAAATTCAAAGATATGCGTATCACACTCTAGCAAGCTCCTCTAATGCGAGGGCGGGCGCGAGTGGAAATAAAACGAGACGCCCTAAATGTTTGCTTCCTTACAAAATCTCGCAGCCAGAATTGGTTTTTGGCAAACTGCCAAGTTTCGGAGTATCCCTTCTTTGCACAGGCATTTACGCATGCGTATGGAGTAGAACAAGTATTCTATTATACAGACCGACAGACAGTCAGCCCGTTGACGGATTTGGCCTAAAATTTTATACGTACCTACATTCATGACGATACAACTGTGTATAAAATTTTATCCATCTGGCTTTTCAAGTTTTTGAGTTAAAGCGTTCGCATGACCTCGAACATGCAGACAGACAGACTTCCCGTTGACGGATTTTGTCCAAAATTTGATAGAAACCTACAAATTATGTTTAAAGACCACATACCAAATTTCATCCCCGTAGCTCTAATAGTTTTCGAGTTATCGTGTTCACAGACAGACAGACATAATTCCAAAATTGTGTTTTTCGGACTCAGAGAGGTCTAAAACGTGGAGATTAGTCAAAATCGCGAGTTCGAATTTTTTGACGATTACAATACTTTCTCTTCGTATACGAGAAAGTAAAAATTGAATATGCAATTTGTACGCCTTTTTTTTAACCGATTGAAACGAAATTTGGGCACAAATCTATAATTAATGTTAGCAACCGTCATACCAATTTTTATTTATCTAACCCAAAGGGTTTAGGCGATATAATTTTTACAAGTATGCGATTATACAGTCCGACAGACAGTCAACCCTTTGACGGATTTGGCCCAAACTTTTATACGGACCTACATTCCTGAAAATAAAACTGTGTGCCAAATTGTATCCATCTAGTTATTTAAGGTATTGACATATCATGTTCACATGAACACGGACGAACAGACAGACAGACTTCCCTTGGACAGATTTTGTCCAAAATTTGAGAGAAACCTAAAAACGTGCCAAAAATGACCCAAAACATTAAATAAAAAATTTTCTAGATTGAATTTTAAAATTCCGGCTTCGAGCTGCATTGAGTCACCTTTACAACTACCTGTGTGCCAAATTTCATGGCTGTGAGTGCTATAGATTCGTCTGGACATCGCGCGTAGGCACGCACGCTCGCACACGAACATTGACTGTTACAAGTATAGAAGCAATGATTTATATTATTCTATTGTAGCATGTAAATAGCAATTCGCTCTGTTGGGAAAGTATTTGGATCTATTTGCAAAGCGCTGCATCTAAATTGCCATTAGAAATTTCCCTGTTTGATGCTTGAATAAAATTTCTTCTTCGAAATATTTTAGGTATTTTTAATTTTTAAATTCGTATTCATTTCGAGTGAACTCAAAAAGTGAAATATTAACTGTTTTTTTCAAAAAATAATATCTGTAAATCTACGGAGAATTTCGAAAACTTGTTAAAAGTATACAATCGATGTGCAGTAAGAAAGAAAATTCTGTTTCGACAGTAACAAAATTGTAACAGAACTTAAAACCTTCTTTTAAACACAACTTACCCACATAGAATTTTGTGGAAAATTACCACGAATAACTGCCTCCAATGAAGAAAGATAAGGAAGAAACCTTTTCTACATCAGTTTATCACATAATCTATGTAGATATGTAAAGATGCAAACTAGTTTATTTGCCTTTTATTAGCATTTTTGATTTTGGGACAGTCTCGACATGAAATACAGGTGCGGCGTTAGCAGTGGGAAGGGGGGGACAATTGCCCCCCCCCCGTCGATGACCGCTTGCCCTCCCCCCGTCGGCGAGAAATTAAGACTTTCGTCGGAAAAAAATCTTTGCGATTTTGGGAGATGTTGAGAGCAGGGTATCAAGGAATATAATAATTTTAATCCCATATTTAAGTTATTATATAATAAACGGTAGAGATAAGCGATTTTTGTGTCCGAATTTGAGGATTGATTAACGGTTAGGTCAACAGAATGACAGCCATCCTTTTAAGTTGTCGTCCATTCGGCCAGTAGTTCGCACTACATTTGAAAGAATAACCGACAAGGCGACAAGTGGATCAGATGTCGCATTTTGCCGACTGTTTTCGGTCGGTCGGCTAAGAGATAAAAAAGACGGATGAAAATATGTATGTTTTGTTTTTTCCATCGACTGTTTCGATCACTTTTCGGCGGAATAATTAGGTAAAACTAAAGTATCTGTATTGCACAAGAATGTGGAAATATAAAGTGGTCATTCCTCTCAACGGACACTTTTGTTGGGCGCTGAATTTTTCGGCCTATAGACATACTGTTAAAATAACCTCTATTAATGGCCACTCAAACCACTCTGAGAGTCGGGTTGTTCGCGCGTTCAACTTCAATGAAATATATTCCTTTCGTCTCTCCGACCGTGGGCATTTTATTAAGAGAAAATGGAGGAAAGAAAGAACAAAAATTTCATAGACTCAAAAACAACACCGGAAATCAGATAGAAATTAATAATTTCTTTCCCAATGTGAAGAGAAAAACAAATTTCGGACTCTACCGGGTTTGGGCATTAAAGAGTTCATTTGTGCCTTTCAGGTGCTGATTTCAACTCTGGCAAAAAAATTTGTTAATATGGTCGCGACCATCAGCGAATTAAACTTTCAGCTCAACGACTTTGGGAAAATAGACGATATCATTGCCTTTCCTTAACAACTACCGACGAAACAATTAGGGATATATTTTTACAATTTAAAAAAAAATGAAAAAGTGACCTCCGAAAGAGCTGAAAGACACAAGCCGACACAAAGTTTACCCTTTTTCTAAGAAAGAAAATAGAGAGAGAGAGAAATTTTCGGATAAAGTACTTTTTTTCTTTGGATAATTCTTAAAATTAGCTTTATTAGAAATGTGGAATTAGGTCTTATTTAAATAAATATTTTGTACTCCCACTCCCAAACTCCCTTTTAGAGCGGCCAATTTTCCTTGGAACGGTGGTTATAAACTAGCCGCCCTCTTCGACTAGCTTGTTCGTCGGGAATATAAATTGAATTGAATCTCATATGCATAATTTGATATTCATGGTTCCCTTAAAAAAGAAATTTTAAAGTTCAAATTGAATAATCCGTGTTCTTTTAGTATTTTTGCATCTCTTCTGTTCATTGTGTAGATGAAGGTCCCTAATGGAGTCAAGTAACTGCATGTGCCATCTAACATCTAACTGCACGTCGTCAGAATATTTCTTATTCCTTATGCAAAATACGCATTTCATTTGAGTATGAAAATGACTCGACACATTTTACGTCTTGCAGCATGCTAGCTGGATTAAAACATGCTGGTAGAAAAAATTAAAATACAGCAACCATAATCAATGAGCTTACTAAATATGATTCCAAATATAGTTATTACCTTAGAGGATTTCGTTTACAGATTTCACAGAAAAATTGATGAAACAAAAAAGAAAATAAAATCCATTAGGACATTACCTTAGCTTCTAATAATGGAAGTAAAACACGGAATTAAATATTATTTGTATAAACACTGGCAACGGTTTGAATCAGATTGCAACAATGAAGAGCACTGTTTTAAACCATACGTAAAAATATTTTTACAAATTTATTAAAATTAGAGAAAAACAACAAGGTAACTTAATTGAAATCATTAAAAAGATGAGTTTGCGGATTTTCAGATTGTGGCTCGCACTGATCGAAACTACTATTTTAAACTTGCACAATAAACGTGGAGCATTCTGATTAGTTAGCTATGCTTGAAAAGTGAGATGAATTGGCAAAATCGGTCCAGTTGTTCAGACTGGAAACTCAGTCCAAGGTTTCTCTCTCTAGAGAATGTACAATGAAGTAGTATCTTTGCGATTTTTCTCGAAAATGAAGAATGGAGACGGAGAGGCGACCATTGATGATGCATCTAGGGTCGTGAACTTTCACATAAAATAAAAATTGGCAAAATCAATCCAGTGTTTGGGGAGACTCTCTCAAGAGTTTTTCCCATAGAGAATGTATAGTGATGTAGTGTTTCTTCCGATTTCTCTTGAAAATGGAGAGAGATGAGGGCTAGACGATCTTTGATGACATATCTAGGGGTCATAAGCTTTGATATGAAATAAAAATTGTCGAAATCGGTCCATTCGTTGGGGTTGGGGACCGGTCCTTTGGTTTTGCAAATTATTTTAAACATATGGACTAGCCGCCTTCGGCGACCAACTGTTCGCCCGTAATATTAATAGCTAGTAGCTTGCAACTTGGTGAAATAAATTGGCGAAATTGGCGGTTGCAGAGGCTGAAGGACTCTGCCAAAGTTTTATTTTGCGATATATTTTGAAAATAGAAGGTGGTGGGTGGCAGGAGACCATTGATGACATATCTAGACGTCATAAGTTTCCATATGAAATAAAAAGTAACGACATCAGTAAAGTGGTTGGTGCTGGGGGACTAGTCCACTGGTTTTGCCAATTATTTTAAACTAGCTGCCTTTGGTGACCAACAGTGGCGGCGACTCGGGGGGGGGGGGGGGGGGGGGGGGGCCCCCCCCCCCGCGCCCTTTTCCGGGGAAAATTGAATTTTTATATTATTTTTGTAGTCCAAAATTAAAAATTATAAATAAAGTTGTGCCCGGGAAACTTAAATAAGTGTTTGCTGTTGCTTGATTTTCAATTAACCCTCTGACATTCACGAGAATTTGAAGCCGTATGTCTTGAAATGCCTAAAAATGAGAGACCAACTTGTTCGCCGGGAATATGATTTCAATTGAATCTTGCGTCATTTTATATTCATGGTTCCCCTAATAACGTAATTTTAAACTTCAGATTGCGGTAGATATTTATTCCATGTTCTTTTAGTGGCTTGCACCTCTTCTGTTCATTGTCTACATGAATGTCCCTAATGGAGTTGAATAACTGACCACATCATGTAACAACTAATTGCACGTTGTCGGTGCCATCTTCACTTTCTTATTCCTCTTGTAAAATCTGCATTTGATTTCAACATAAAAATGACACAGCACATTTTATGGCTAGTGGCATATTAGCTGGATTAAACATGCCGAAAAAAATGAAAAGATAGCAACCATAATTATTCAGGTTACTGGATATATTTCTTAATATATGTAATATCTCAGAGAGCTTGGTTTACAGATTCCACAAAAATTTTCATGAAATAAAATATGAAAGCAAAATGTATTAGGATATTACCTCATCGTTCAATAATGAAAGATAAGCACACCATTAAATATTTGTTTAAACAATGGAAACGGTTTGAATTACGTTGCAAAAATGAAAAGTATTGTTGTAAATTATGCCAAAAAATATATATATTTTAATTTTTAAATCTATTAAAATCAAAGGAATATTTGTATGGCAACTTAATTGATATAATTGAAAAAGTAATTTTTTGAACTTTCAGATGTAAAAATAATTTTTGTGCTGTAATATTTTCGGCAGTTATTAAGAAAAAATGCCAAAATTTTGCCTAATTTTTAATTTATTAAAATTCCAATTAAAATTTCAAAAAAGGGCTCCGAGGTGCACATTCCCACCCTCCAAAGTAGGTTTGTGTCAAATTTCTTAGCTCTAAGTCCAGCGATCTGCAATGTAGAGCTCCAACTCACACACACACACATTCTCCTTTATTATTAGTAGAGATATGTAGATATGCATTTATAGGTTTAAAATTTATTAATAATTATTTTCACTTGTTTCGGCTATTATTTTATTTTGTTACGAGATTTAGATAATAATCTGCAAATTTTTTCCAGTATCAGTGCGGTACACTTCATTCGCTAAGAGATTTCTGTTCATAATTCTTCATTTTCTATTATTGCTTGTCTTTCAGTCAGACAATTCTTACTGCACCGACATTATACAAATAGCTAATTATTCCAATTAATTAATTATTATAATTGAATTTGCTAATTAACACTTAATAACCTTTAATTAAATATAAAATTATTATGTGTTATTTTGAAATTACCTAAATTAGAGAAATCTTGCTTGCCCTCCCGTCGAAAAATTTCTGGCGCCGCCTCTGATGAAATACCAACCTTTATATAAAGTGCTGCGACGACAGGTTAATTAATGCAAAATTAAAACCAGTTGCACAGTTTGGTAACCTTGAAAATTCTCTGTAATTTCTTTCGCCGTTCAAGGTTCAAACGTTTCCAATGTTAGACATCGATTTATCGAAGTTAACCTCCTTGCCCGATGAATTTATTTAACCTTCTAATTAATGACGCATCCAATTCGGGACATTTATTGTTATTTTAATACAAAAGACTCCTGAGATAATAAAGCTCGTCTAAGTGATTTTTGTGTTTTAAATTAATTGGCACTTGGACTGAATTACGAATTTAAATATCCAGAATTCTATAATTCAATTCACGAATCAGACACGTCATTGTATGCGAAGAGACTGACCCTCTTACGTCGGAGAGCGTGGAATTTTCGTCACTATTAATTATTCCACACATTTCGCGGGCTACATCATGAAAGACTGATTTAAAGGAATTATTTTTTAATATTATAACCTTTGAATTACATTATACTATTATAGCACTGCATTATTTACTATAGCGTAGCATATAAATAGCAATTCGTTTCGCTGTAAAAGTATTTGGACCGATTTGCAAGCGTTGTATCTAAAGTGCAATTGATCATAGCCAGATGTTGGAGAATTAAAGAGCGAAATGGAGAATAAATCTTCGCCTTTTATTACTTGAGTTTAGTTATATTAACGTCTCGCTTTGAAACAACACGAAGGCTATTTTGTGACGGATTCGTAATTTTGAACCGTGGTCAGACGACAAGGACGGCACCTGAGCCGGCACTCCCCTTTCCGAACTCCCACGCCACCGCAGCGGGAGGACGTTTGACCCCCTACTAGTGCACTAGGCCCACATACAAGGCAGATTTTTTGCGGAATCGGGTTTCGAACCTAGAACCTTCGGGTCCCGAAGACGAAAACTTACCACCAGGCCCGTTTGCTATTTGAACATCTCAAATAGGACGGAATTTTAAGTATAGAGACATCCTCTTCAGCTTCAAAGACCTTCGAGCTACTTAATTTTCATTAAAAATATGATGCAATAATTTTGAGACATTAAAAGTTTTAAGAAAGATATTCTTCTTTGTGTTACAATTGCAATATTTCCAGGGAGTGGACATATACATCATATTCGAAACACCTTGTAGCACGTAAATACACTAACGTAAAATGCATTCAATACAACTTTAAAATTACATTAAATAAAGAATGCGTTGATAAACAACAATTCATTTAAATAATAAATGTGAATTTATGGTTAGAAATGTGTTTTTAATTTTGTCAATGTTTCGTGTTTTTTATTTACTTGACTTTTATTAGTTATCGAGAGCGCGATGCCCTAGTGGTAAGATTTCGGCTTCGGAGATGGAGGGCTCCAGATTCGAAACCCGATATCTTGAAGATCCGTCATGTTTGTGAGCCCTCTGCACGCTAAATCTGACGTGGATAAAATGTCCTCCCGCTGATGAGGCGCGGAAGCTGGGAGAGGGGTGTCAGCTCAGGCGTCGTCCTCGTCATCTGACCGCAGTTCAAAATTACGAGGTCCTTCCCCATATAGCCCTCAAGCAGTTCCAAAACGGGACGTCAATATAACTAAATATTAGCTATCGAATAATCTATTAGATATAAAATATGAGTAAACGCATACAGAAAGCTTATCAATGATTCAATTTTGTTTAAACACGGGGCGAATATGTTTAGAGAATAGTGTACATATCGTCGCTTAACAAGCAACAACGCTTATCTCAATTTTTTGAAATTTCAATGAGGAAAAAGAAACTGAATTTTTCGCAACCAATAACGAATATTTCTAAATTTGTTAACATCTGATATAAACATGAAACCGCATGTTCCCACTAGATGTGAAAAAAAAAAATCAGAAATATCCGTTATACCAATATCGAAGCAAACTCACTTACGAAATTATCTTAACATTTTAAATTTGCTATAAAAGGAATTTCTTTTCTTTTGATATTAATTAATGCTTATTTTTGTTGGGATATTTTGCGGGACTTACAGTTTTAGGGTGCTGGGTTGAGTGCTACGCTGATACTGTTCACAATATCGTTCTGGTAGAACATAATGAGTTCACTACAGCGTTGTAGATTATTGCTGAACCTTTTCATTTTAAATGCCTTCTTCTAATATCAAAAATCAACCGATAACCAAACGTTGACTATAACGTTTAAAACTGGGCATTCACTGGAAGTCAAGGCCATTCCATTTGGCCCAAAGAGCGGGGGGGGGGGGGCCCCATCCATTCAAGTCGATAGATTAGGCAGGCCATTCACCGATCCTCCAAAGTTTCTCCACTCTGGAATTTTTGGAACACGAGAAGAAAAAACCAATCGTGAGTTTTAAAAACCGATGAAAATTGCCTCAAATGGATTGAACTGATGGAATTCCGAATAGTTTGAAGTCTGATTGGAATGGCCGGATGGCCTTTTGAGGGCCTCGTGGCGAGGGTAGCGGGGAAACAAAGGTTTTGTCTAGATTGGGACCTCGCGACGAGGCTAGAAAATCAGAAATACGCCGTGTGGGGGAAGAGGAATAAGGGGGATCGAAGATTTTTCGACTTGAATGTGTGGAAAAAAAACCAAACTTGGGACAAATGGCCTAGCCTAACCTTCTCGTGAATGCCTAGCTTAAGACACAGTTTAAAATGCTACACAAACGACCTTGGGAACTGGCTTATTTTGCTTTAATAAAATAAAGATGAATAATTATACGATGGCAAAAATACATCTAAATTTAGTATGACTCATGAATAAAATAATAAATTAATGTTAATAAGAAAATGTTCATCTTTAAAATTTTAGCATTACCAGGGTCGGATTATCAAATTAGCAAAGTAGGCAATTGCCTAGGGCGCCGCACCTTTGAAGGTCCCCCGAGGCCTCGAGTTTTTTTGCATTATCTTTAGAGTAATTTAATTTTGTGCTTTTATTTAGTTAACAAGAGCCGTGTACTCGAACTTATTCAAATTGAAATCAGGTGTCATTTATATTATTCGTGATATTTTTTTTTTCATATTTTCAAATTCGCTTGCAGATTAGTGTGGTCTAGTACGTTTTGCAGTTGGCTGATTGACCCAGGCAAACTACGTATTAGATTATTTAGATAGTGTTAAAAAAAGTTTTGAGCATTTTTTAACAATTTATTTTTTTTATACACAAATTACCGAAATCAACTTTCTTGAAGTCTAGTTTAGTTATGTTAACGTCCCGTTTTGAAGCAACACCAGGGCAATTTTGGGACGGACCTCGTAATTTTGAACCTCGGTCAGATGATGAGGACGACATCCGAGTTGGCACCCTCTCTTCAAACTTCCACACCACACCAACGGGAGGACAATTGGCCCCCTTCGTAGGATTTAGCGTCCAACAAGCCCCATACACGGCGGATCTTCAGTGGAATCGGGTTTCGAACCTGGAACCCTCCGGCCTCAAAGCCGAGACCTTACCAGTAGGCCGTTGCGACCTCCAATTTTCTTGAAGGTGACCGGCAATTAAATGTTTTGTGACTTTAGTTTTGACGTAATATACACTACTTAAAATCTGCTTATATTGAGATTAAATTAAAATCAATAAATATGTATGGTTTCGAAAGTTATGGAGGAAAAGGGGCACCGAAACGTGCAGTGCCAATAAGCCCCTACAAGGCTGAATCCGGCCCTACATGAAATCCGGACAAAATTATAAACTCAAAGGTATAAAATTCTGGATTGTGATATTTTTTGTTCGAATAAGGTCATTTTAATTTTTAAAAAAGATCAATGTTACCATGAGTGACTGTTATTTTCTTTATTTTTCTCAAAAAATATCAAACAATAAAATATTAATCTATATATTTAAAATAATTGGCAAAACCAAAGGACCAGTCCCCCAGCCCCAACCACTGGACCACTTTCGCCACTTTTTATTCTATATGAAAGCTCACGACCCTAGATACGTCATCAAGGGTCGCCTGCGCCCCACCACCCTCCATTTTCGAAGAAAATCACAAAACTCAACCTCACTGTATATTCTCTATGGGGAAAATCTTGATAGATTACCCTAAACCCAACCACTGTACCGATTTTCTCAATTTTTTTTTTTTTTTGCAAGTTTATTTCGCTACTTTGAAAACCTAGCTAACCAATCAGAATGCCTCACAATTATTGTGCCAGTTTAAAATAGTTTTTTTGATCTTCGCTTCAATCATTATAGCGCCTCAAGAATATTGTTAAGGATCGAAGCTTTATTTAGAGCGATATCGTACTAGCATTTATGGTTTTGAAAACTTTTATGCAGAAATTCGTGACAAAGTTGTACAAAATGATAGAATTCAATGGGTTTTTCCGGTTTATAACCTGTTCTACTAATTTATATGCAGTATTTAAAATTGGATGGTTGCAAAATGGTTGCGAGCCGCGAAACGGCGAAATGATGGGGCCAGTGCGGAGCACGGCGGATGCTACGAGTTAAAAATAAAGATTTTAAGGTATGAAATTCGAGCTGGCATATCAAAGTTATGAAATGACCACCCCGTCAGCTTTCATCTTACCCCATTGAGAATCTTTGGGATGCAGTAGTTCTTACAGTTTATCGTGATGGACGATATCAAAACAGGAATGATTTAAAAATGGCAGTACTCCCAGCATGGAACCAGATACCAACAGAGCAGTTGGAAAGGTTTCTGCAGTCTCTGCCAAGTCGCATATCCGAAGTAATTCAGAAAAATGGCGGCCCGACTCCTTTTTGAGCGTGTGAGTTTATAATTATGACCAGATTCTAAGTAATGTTAATTTTTTTAAAACTAACCAATTTCCTTTATCCTGCACTTTTTCAATTAAGTCACACATCCTATTAAAATTATAAGTATTTTTCTAACTATCTGTTTTTCTTTCATTAATGTAATTGTATATTTAATTCAATTATCATTAAAATTAAGTGAAATTTTTTTGAGTTTATAACTTTGTCCGGCAGTGTTAATGGGTTATTTCATTGACGTAAAGATAGAAGAAATAACAAACTTAACGCAGATATTTTATCAAAAGATATCCAGTTTGTAAACGACACTCCTGCATCCATATGAATAAAAAAAGTATTTATTTTACCCATCTAGAAACTTCGTTCAAACATTATTATTATTGCTATACACACATTATTCTCAATATTCAAACGTAAAGGAAGGTATAGTACTAAAGCTTAATAAAATTGATTGTCAAATCTATTTCAAACTCAGAAATTGAGATGAGTGATAATTTTAAAAAACCTAACATACATTTATTATGCTACATGTGCGTAAATTTATTGTGTATCTGTAACAATCTCAATATACTTTTTGCTGCATAGAAGATAAAAATGGCCGTCTTTTTTAGCGACTTGTAAAATTTTGCAATAGAATTTTATAAGAATAACCAACCTCCAACATCTTGTTAGAATTTTTTTAAAACTGCAATATTTCATAAATGTAAAAATACCTATTAGAGCAAAAAATCCAAATGTATGAAGAAAGTGAAAAGAAAAAAATTATGTATGCTACAAGAAACTTATTTATTTCTCAGCATTTGCAATTGGAAATTCCTATACAACCTTATTCATGGCGAGAGCCCTTCAAGGAGTTGGATCATCATGCACAAGTGTGGCAGGTATGTATCGGTATCTAATCTGTTTTCATATTTTTGAATGAAGTTAGAACAAGATAGTTAGGAGTTTCAATAACAGCTAGATCAAAGAATTCTTAGTTGTGACAATAAAAAGCAGTTTGAAAGACATTTATTAGCAGAAACTGTAATTTAAAACTTTTCAATAGATATACTGTGGGCCTAAGTGGGGAAAAAAGCGAAAGTAACAACTGTGCCCAGAGCAGTCAACTTATTGCTTAGAAATGATAAATACTTCTTTCTCTGCTCACGAAAAATATTATTTCATCGGTAATTAATAGCTTCAATGCTGATGAGATATGTTTTTTTCATTGTGCAGTGAAGTCCGCTGACGAATTAATTGATCATAATAAGAAAATGAGTAATTTTCTACCTAATTCAAATCAATAAGCATCTTCTTGTCTTACCTTGTTTAATTTAGTCAGATTAACATTCCGTTGTCTTAGTTACAAGAGGTCGACTTTAGGACGAGACTCGTAATTTTGAACTGTGGTCAGATGATGAGGACAACACCTGAGACCTCCAAACTTCCACGCTAAGCAAACACAAAGACATTCGGTTAGCGATGGAAGATTCAGCGTGCACCATATCCACGGTGGATGTTCTGTAGGGTCTGATCTCGAACTCAAAGCAGAGATCTTTCCACTAGGCCACGGCGGCTCTGTCTTAACTTGTTACAGTCTCTCTAGGAATGAGAAAAAGGAAGAAAAATAGCTTATCAATTAACCCAGTGTTTCTTAACCTTTCCGTATTTGAGACCCAATTTTCAATCATAATGTTCATCGCCCCCCATATAATAGCAATGTATACAATAATAATGCATTGTGCATTACTGATACAATCCTATTAAGTGTATTATATCAGTGTACATGTGTATTTTATTTTTTATTATGTCAGAATGTATTTTGTTTTACTTTCCTTTCAGTAAATTAATCATTTTTTTAAATAATATTTTCTTTTCGATATGCCCGCGCCCTCCATTTATTGTTATAAATGGGGGTCAATCTAGGGGGTCGCGCCCCACAGGTTGAGAACCGCTGAATCAACCTTAATCATTTTTCTTGTAATATTTCCATAATGCCTCGAAACACAACAGAGATTTTGCAGATATTTCTCGAAATTCCTTTTGCAAACAGAAGGGATAGGGCATCCCATTGCAGTCAGAATAGTATTTTTACTTCAAACACTCGTTCACAAATGTAAGGGAACTACTGATCATAATTTTTTTAATAAAATGACTTACCAGAAAGAAATGCATGAGTATAATCAGAATTTATCCCATCAGATGAATTAGAGTGAGAGATGCCGTGAAGCTAAAAATGCTGTAGAGCTAAGCTGAAAAGATTCTTAGTTAACTGTTTTATTTTATATAAAATCTAGGCGAAGGGAGTACAGATGCCTCGGGCGCCCGTGTTAGGGGGCACCACGGCAACAAATCTTTAATGCGTTTATGTTGCTTTTTAAAGCCTAATCTGATGAGGGGGCGAAAAGATAATCATGCCTCGAGAGCCATTTACCCTTGCTAAATCACTAATGACGACTAGGGGTGAAAGAATCGCATCATGCATCGGGCGCCTCTTAGCCTCGTTACGCCAAGGACTGAATGAGAACCTGTAGGATACATATAAGATGTTACGGATTCTACCCAGATGGCGGTTTTTTGCTTCTTGTGGCAACGGCTTCCTCCGCCATTAGAGTTACATTGCGTGGCAGGCATGGAAACGGAAGGAATGGCTTGAATGGAAAGTGCCGGGAAGTCTTACTATTGTCTTGTAAATAGTGTAAATAACTTATGATGTCATATATACCTATGTCTATCATTTACTCATAATAAATAATATGAAAAGGCACTCATTGGAATTTCATTTGCACCACTGAATCACAGATGCAATATAAGAAGGGGAACATTATAGATAGTCACTCTGTCTCATCCAGAGACAAAAAAGGTGATAATTACCCAAAAAAATAATAAAAACACTTCCCATAAATTGTTTGTAATGGACCTACCAACGTAAATAAAATCTTCGTGTTTTCTCTCAGTGTTCTATTACTTCGTGAATTATATGAATAAGTCAAAATACAAATAAAAATTTATAAATAAGCTTGTAAAAGTAAATGTATAATAAGAACAATCGCAACGCTATATTATGCTAATCCAAGGAATCGTTTCGTCGCTATTGTATCAAAATGTCATATGTCAAAAACCACAGACAACAATTTTGATGTAACAGCTGGAACTAATAGCGATGTATGGCATTTTGTGACAACATCCAATAATCACATACAACAATTTGAGAGCAGATGTGTCTAACCTACACAAGTGATTTGCATCAATAAAATGTTTTGGCGAATTTGACATACGGCATTTTGATGTTGTGACTGTGACGATTTTTGAAATACAAGTGCGATGAAAAGGGTTTGTATCTTTGTTATTCCAAATAACTCAAGTTATTTTTCAGGTATGGGTATGCTAGCAGAAAAATATCCAAATGATGCTGAGAGAGGAAATGCCATGGCGATTGCTTTAGGTGGCCTGGCACTTGGAGTCCTCATCGGCCCAGTATTCGGCGGCACTCTTTATCAATTTGTCGGCAAAGCGACTCCTTTCCTCATATTAGCAGGCCTGGCTGTTTTAGATGGAGGTAAAAAAATAATAATCAACACTTCTTGTTATATTCTTTAGATGGTTGAAAGATTTTGGTCACTGGTTTTTGCAATTACTTTCATAGTATATTTAATGTGCAGAGTGGTAAGAATTAAAATATTCATGTTCAGATCACATACAAGAAAAAGAACACTGGCCATAAAAACGCTAAATCTCGGAGGTATGTAGTATACAACACAGGGAAACAAATGACCCAAAAAAACCCGAATAAATGAAACGTGGTAAAAAGTCCTTTTTTTATTCCAGAATCCTTTATCTTATAAGTATTAATTAAACTGATATTTGGATGTTTCTGACGATTGTTAGTATTTAGTGTATTCTTATAACATTTGCAATTCGTAATTAATAAGCCACAAGACTATGATTGAATTGTTATATGAAGATGACTAATTATAGTTTTTCTACAGGCTGTCAACCTATCTTCCTCTATCGTTTATTTTTAGAACTTTTAAGTCATTAGTTTCCCCATATTTTGAAATACATACAACCGAGATTTGGCTTTCTTAAGATTTTTGGAAATCTTTACTAATAAAAAGTAATGAAATGCCTGACACCCCTTTCCAGTGTAAAATCGTCCAAAAGTGGTAGTCTCGGAATCCGTTGCTGAACAGTATACCATAAAGTGCATCGAAGGATACATCTCGCAATAGCAAGCAGTTAAAAAATCGAGTAATTCTTTTCAAAATCGTCATTTTGACAAAAAACTACGTAACAGTGATTCTCAGACTTTTCGATTCTCGGTGCCCTTAGTAAATCCAGATTTTTTTCCAAAGCGCCCTATGTAAAACTCCAGCAAGTACTTTTTACAAAACATTCAATAGTTTTGGTATCGTTTAAATAGAAATAAATAAAACACATCTTAGGTTATAAAAATTTATTGAACAAATTTTAGTAAATATAATAATTAGTAGAATGAATGAGCTTGTTGATCACTACGCATCTTCTCAAATCGTATAATTGAACGGGACATAGCTACCCTTTAAGACAACAACTGATGAAGACTCTGCTTCGCACAAATAAGTAGTAGAAGATGGGATTAAACTTCTCTGAGCTTTAGCAATTAGGAGTGGATATTGAACTTTTACTGACAACCAAAACTCAGTTAGGCTACGCGCATACAGGCAATTCCTTCGGCAACTAAACAGTTTAGTCGGGTTGCCTGCACCGCGCGATTTCACGACGACTAAACTGTTTAGTTGCGACGGGTGCGCATACAAGCGATTTTTAATCTCTTTCGATTCTTCATTTTTGGAAGTGTCCGCTGCCTTCTCATGCTATGCAAGAGCGCTAGACGCACCAGGGTACCTTGAATAGCTATACAACTTTTAGTTTTTTTTTCGAAAATTCTCAAATTTATTTCCTGTTAATATTTCCTTCCAAAACTATCATTTCAAATATCAGAATAAATGATTAACTCCCCAAGAATTACTGCTCCACCACACTGACATAACTCCTGAGCGAAACTGAATGGCCGATGCATTACCACTATGTAAATTCAACTATACAAATTTGAAATGCTCCTCTCTTATTTCTTCTTTTAATAATTTTTTTCTAATTAAGCAACAGTAAAATATTATAATTTTGTAAATTAATAAGGCACTTCTTAGTTTGCTATGATATTTGCAATGTCGCTTTTTCTTGCAACGTCCGAGTGTGAAGAACCGAGTTCAAGCACTTCGTTAACCCACAGCACCATCGCTACACTGAATGATGAGCTTTCATTTTCAGGCCCGGTTGAGCCATTCCAGCATAATAAATTTCCTGGATTCATTTAGCTATTTCACATAACTGTCTTGTCTAAAAAATTGAAATCAATCACTTCGATTCATTTACTCCTGTTTAGTCTACGAAGCGTCAGTTGAGATCACTCATCACCGCTATTCCTGACCGTTTTTACTTTCTCGTATACGAAGTATACAAAGAGAAAGTATTGTAATCGTCAAAAAAATTCGAAATCGAGATTTTGACGAATCTCCACGTTTTAGACCTCCCTGATTCCGAAAAACACAATTTTGGAATTATGTCTGTCTGTGTGTGTGTCTGTGAACACGATAACTCGAAAACTATTAGAGCTACGGGGATGAAATTTGGTATGTGGTCTTTAAACATAATTTGTAGGTTTCTATCAAATTTTGGACAAAATCCGTCAACGGGAAGTCTGTCTGTCTGTATGTTCGAGGTCATGCGAACGCTATAACTCAAAAACTTGAAAAGCCAGATGGATAAAATTTTATACACAGTTTTATCGTCATGAATGTAGGTCCATATAAAATTTTGGGCCAAATCCGTCAAAGGGTTGACTGTCTGTCGGTCTGTATAATCGCATACTTGTTCAGTTTTGAAACTAACTCCCTGCGCATGCCTACTGGTGCGTATTGGAGAGAGAACGGACGCTCCGAAACTTGGCAGTTTGCCAAAAACCAATTCTGGAGCGATTTTGTAAGGAAGCAAACATTTAGGGAGTCTCGCCAGGTCCTGTTGCGCAGAAGAATGCGCAGGGGATTTGAATTTGTTTTGATCCTTCAAACCACGCGTGGTTCCAACTTTGGTTTACTTGCGACGGAAGTTTATTTGACGTCTTTTATTATTCTAGTTTTCTCTACATGTGTTAGGAGTATACGAGAAAGTTTAGGGGAGACCACTCCCGCTGGTTAAATAAGGTCTGAATCATATTCAAACATTAGGTGGGAAAGTTGCGTATTAAAGTTCAAGCAAATATGAGCAGCGGGAATTTTTTTATAGTGATACAATTTAGTTTTTCTCAAATTCATTTTCAGTTAACACTCATTTCAATGATTAGACTGAATGGTGGACTTTCGTTTTCATTGATTTCTTTATCAAATGCTTTGATGATCATTACTAGTAATAAGCGAGTTCTGTACATAAGCCTATAATTCGAATTTATTTAGGTTAATTTTAAGTCAAAACTGAAAACTTGCTCATTTCTGAATTGTTTTCGTTAGTTAAATACGTCCGTATCTTATAAGTGCCAGCGAATTATCTTTAAGGCCTATAATTAACTCAAGAACTCGCTCTTAGCTCCTGTTTTATGTATTTAATTAAAAAATAATTACACAATTTTTGCACTCTAGGTGCTGTACATATATTTCTTTATTTAAATTACTTTCTTATTTATTGGAATAACTAATAATGCTTTATAGATCAAAATTATTTACTGTTTATTAATTAATTTCGTAGTATTCATTAAAACTTTAAAATAAATCTTAATTGCTATTTTTAGAATAAAAACTGTCGTTATCTCTTGTGTTTGTTTTTAAACCCATTTTTTCTTAATTAGAACTTCTGGATACATCTAATTTTTATTGTGGATCCCTCAGTTTCAAATTAACCAAATTCGAATTTGTTATCTATATTCAATTTAAAAATAGTTCGCGGAACAATTTATCAAAGTACATCAGTTTTTTCAGAGTAAAGTAGCCGAGCAGTGACAGTATATTTGTGCAGATGTGTTACAATTGATTAAGCCGTGTTCAGTATTAAAATTTCAATATGATTAAATTTAATTTTAAATTTGGTACATCATTTTAACATATTCCTAATTAATTACTTTTTGCAAATTTTATATTATGTTGTTTTATAATGCTAAAAAATGTTTTATATTTAAAAAATGCGATATATCTATCCTATAATTAAAAAGCATTTAGATTATGTTAAAAAAGTTTCGCTTTTTTCTAATTTTGTATAAAATTACTTTTAAATGTTAATTTTACATTTCTTTATACTCGGTATACAGGAACCAACTGTCTTGAAAGAGATGTGAAGTTAAATGATTTGCTAATTCAATTTGTTAAAATTTGCAACTTAAAATTGCTTATATAGAAATTAAATTACAATAAATGCAAAATTATTGGGTTTTGGAAGTTAGAGTAGGGAAAACGGGGGGCTCCTAGAGGACTTAATTCGGCCCTGCCCGTTTTAAAACATCCAAAGAACATTCGATAAATATCCAAATAAATAAATACAAATTTCGGAAAATTTAGAGAAATCAGACAAAGGAATTATAAAAACAAAATTATCTAGTAAATCTCGTATATGTGTGTGTGTGTGTTGGCGCTCTACAGGCCAGACCACTGAACTTAGAGCCTCTAAATTTGGTACAAACATACTTTGGAGGGTGGGAATGTGCACCTCGGAGCCCTTTTTAAAAATTTTAATTAGAATTTTAATTAATTAAATATTAAGCGAAATTTTGGCGTTTTTCCTTTATAACTTCCGAAAATATTACAGCATAACGCCATCGTGAATGTGCAAAAAATTGCCTTTTCAATGATATCAATTAAGTTGCCGTACAATTTTTTCTCTAATTTTAATGAATTTTTAAAAATATTTTTTGGCATAATTTACAATACTTTTCATTGTTGCAACGCATTTCAAACCGTTTTCATTGTTTAAACAAACATTTAATTGCGTGTTTCTCCATCATTGTTGAAAGATAAGATAATTATTTTAATCTTTAATGCTATGTTTTAATCAGCACATTTTCATCCAACTAACATGAGGCTGGAAGTAAAATGTGCCACGCCATTTTAAAGTTAAAATCTAATACATATTTTGTAAGAGGAATAAGAGTGAAGTTGATGCCAACAATGTGCTGTTTGATGTTGCATGACACAGCCAGTCACTTGACTCTATTAGGGATGTTCATGCAGACAACGAACAGAACAGGTGCAAAGCTACTGAAAGAACATGAATTAAATGTCTATCACAATTTGAAATTGTTAAGGGAACCATGAATATTAAATTATGCGTAAGAGATTCAATTAAAATTATATTCCCGGTGAATAAGCTAGTCGCCGAAGATGACTAGTACACAATGAATACGAAAAACATAGAATGCGGCACGATTCTAAATAGCACGAGCCCATTCCAAAAAGCGCACATCACCATAATTAAAATATTTTGTCTATTAATGAAGTATATTGAGTAAATAAATGTTTCATATTTAACAAATGTTGAAAAAAAAATGTTTCATAGTTTTCAAATGTTTATAGCACAGGTCACATGAGGCCCAAATGACAGCTTCTCTTGTGACTCAAAATTTTCTTTTCACTCAAATTTTGAAACAAAAAATTGTGTTTAACATAAAATGACTACGTTTTCATTGAAGTATTTAAAAAAGTCCTATTCAATGATATCTCATTCATCACTTAGTTTAGAAAAAGGGATGTTGACAAAGAGAGATAAATAATATAAAGGATAAAATTAAAATTACTGATTTAAAAGCATCTGAAATATCAACTAAGAAAAGACCAATTAAGCTAATTAAAATCATGTAATAAAACACATTTATTATTAATAAAAATGGAGTAACAATTACTAAAAGTATGCAAAATTATTATTTAATTTAAAAGTAATAACTGATAACAAATATAGCGCAAGCCTTCTTTCTATACACTCAATCTATAATTCCATATCAATCCTAATAATCTCAGCCATTTTTAGGGCTAAATTATTTTAAGAATAGCGCACGCTTCTTTAAAACGCCGTTAAATAAAGCTTCGTCTAGTTAACGCGCCAATTTCTGAGCTCGCTTTGTGACCTTCACCCCTTGAATGAACAGAGCAGAGCAATTATTTAGTTGCATGTATGCGCTCTCCAGTAGAAACCCGTGTACTTTACGATAGTTGTGCGATTATTTAATCAAAAGACGATCGCTGTGGTTTTACGACTGTTTAGTTGCCGAGCTATAAAGTTGCATGCATGCGCAGTCTAACTTGAGCCCATGGTCTTTTAACATGCAACTAAACTGTTGCCCGATTAATAATTGCATGTATGCGCATAGCCTTAATGTCACGCTACTAAATTCTGTTTTAATGAATCGTCACAAGACAACTCAGTTAGATAATAATTTTTACTGCAGTAAATGCACAGATGTAGTAGTGGCCTTCAATGTATCTTGAATCCGTGCAAAATTATCGATATTATCCTTTTTAAAGTATATTCCTCAATCTAGGTGATAAGTTGTGCAAAGTGTTCTTCAAAAATGTCGCGACCTATAAAACTGAGTTGAAAATGTAAATAGAATTATAAAAATTATAAAACATCGCGCAGCGTGATTGTGAGAAAGTCATGGCACCCCAGGGTCGGCAACGCACACTTTAGGAATCGCTGGCGTAACGGGAAGTACGAAATTTACAAATGTTTCATTATAATGAAAATTTATTTTCTTGTGTTATTTTATTAGCCTTGCAACTTCTTGTACTTCAACCAAAGGTGAAAAAGAAAGAAGAAGAAGAAGGGCCTTCCCTATGGACATTAATAAAAGATCCCTACATTATGATTGCGGCTGGTAAGAGTTTATCCTTCGTTCATTTTCCAAAGGAAATATTTTTAAGATTGCTTGTTGCTTTTTTTAAATTTAAATTATGGGTATATTATTCTCCGAAATTTGATCTGATAGCTCATACAAATGTGTTAGAGGTAACTATTATTATGTAGTGGTTACGGTGCTGGCCTCATACGCGAAAGAGAGCGAATTCGATGCCCGTTCAAAGTCGGTGGTTTCTTGTGATGCCAAGAATCGTCAGCACCCGTGTATTATTGTTATACGACGTGATAGAGATCCATAGAGTAGCTATTTGGCACTCTCGGTAAAAGTAAATTCGTATTTCAGCTTTCAGCATCGTGAAAGATTAATGGCTCGTTTGTTCTGGTGTGTAAATCGAAAACCAAAATTAGGCAATGAGAGCCATCGGGGATCTGAACACAATACTACCGAGGACACGTTCCAGCCACCCAAAACGTTTCACTGGCTCTCGACAAATTCGCAGAGCATCTGAACAAAAACGAATCTCCTTGGAGGTGAATCGAACCCCGTCTCCCTCTTAACAAGCCGGGATACTGACCACTATACTAGCGAGGACCCGATTAGGGTGCCAACTAATGAATGATTTGTCAGTTCTGGAGAAGTATCAAAACTATCGAATGGCTTTACATCAAAAGCAAGCCCTTTTTTCAAAAAAAAATGAATAAATAAATTTATAGGGATGTGTATTTTATTGAATTCTGCTTCTCCTTTCCAGTTACTCCTCTACAAAATGAATTACTTCAAATCGAAACTTTAGATTTTATATATTTCCATCAATATTATATATTTCCATCAATATCAGAGCCTCGATAGATTAGTGGCAGAGTTTAGTCTGCATTATGAAAGGATAGATGGATAGAGTTCGTTTCTTCTCGCGGTTCCCGTCTTCGAAACTAGCGCACCCTACATCTATAGCGTCTCATACCATCTCATACGGTGAGGTGTTGAAATTTGATGATCTGGATGTCAAATCCAGTGCCATCTGCCTCATTAAACCACGATTCGAGATTGTGAGTATGTTTCCAATAGCCAATGGGGTGACTTTCGACTAACTCACTACAGAAGCCTCGGGAACTTCAGGAATTTATTATATTCCCTTAGAAATCTCTGCATTATGATATTTTTCTCCCACTTATCTAGTTTAATAAAGTAAAATTATTATCTCAGAACTTGACTTTTGAAGTCAATACCCAGGATTAAAAATCAACCTCGTTTACCGTGTAAGAAAATAGACAAAAAACAGGTGAATTTTATTTCATTCCTCAAAAGCATTTTTTACATGCTTTCCTACAAAAAGCACACTTTAATGGTTCGAGTTTCTTCACCACAAATCTAAGTCATTTTTTACAAGTCTAAAAGAAAACTGATATCATCCCCCCTTTTTTATCGGCTCATAAAATATGAATTACAAATCTAATTTCTAAAAGAACAAAATCCATCTTGATAATGTGACTTTTTTTTTAGAACACATCATGAAATATTTCTATGTTTTTCTTCCTCAGGTGCCATCACATTTTCCAATATTGGAATAGCTGTTCTGGAACCCTCTCTTCCTTTATGGATGATGGATAAAATGGATGCTTCCAAATGGCAACAAGGAGTCGCCTTCTTGCCAGCCAGCATTTCTTACCTCATTGGAACTAATCTTTTTGGGCCCATTGGACATAGGATGGGAAGGTAATCCTCCATTTTGTTATTGAGGAATTTAAGCTGTTTCATTTCGATATTACTGGATGCAGCTTAGTTTAGTTAAGTTAGATTATCCACTTTTCTAAAGCTAGACAGGGGCTATATTGGGATGGACTTCAATATTTTGAACAGTTACATATCATATAACGAAGACAACATCTGCCGGCATCCTCCTCTCCTGACTTTACGTCACACCAGGGAGAGGACGTTTGATCCAGTAGCCGAGTCTCTGCCATCGTGATCCAAACTGGATGTAGTATGCTCAAAATAGCACGCTATAAGAGAGACATATTTGTACAATTAGAGAATTTCACTTAATATTGTGTCTAAATTGTTTTCAATCCAAAATGCTTGGTATAGGTTACCATATTCGATCAGAGTGTCTGTTGTATCATGACTAGGGGATCAAAACTCGAGCTTATTTTTAGATAAAAAGCAGTCATGGAAGTGGGACTAGCGGCTACCATTTCACCGCCGAGTGCGGTGTTATATGCAAGGCAAATACAAATGCTAGCAACTGTTTTTTTGGTGTCACACTTAAGACTGACATCAAATACAGGCGACTACCCACTGTGGTCGCCATTTTATTTTTGCCATAATAAATATTCTGCATTAAAGATAGTCAAGCATGTGATACCTGCTATCATTTCGCTGTCAAATGCGTCATTATATATGAGGCAAGCAAAAATTATGGCAACAATCTGTTAGTGTTATTTGCAAAACTAACGGCAAATACTGACAACAATATACAGTGGTTGCTATTTTATTGTTTGTGAAATACCTTGGCGATAGAAAGTAAGGTTTATGTAAGACATAAATATTTCTTTCACAGGTGAGAACATCAGAATTTATCAAATATTCACATGGCGCGACGACGTAGATATGGTTTAGTAGATAAACGTCGCGTTTTGAAGCTACTCGAGGGATACTACTAAAGGGCCTCATAATTTTTATCAGTTGCGGGATAATCATAGATAACCATTTCAGCCAAATAAAATCTCAATAGAGATTCATCTTTAAGAAAATAATTTTAAACAAAATTCGCATCTCTAAGTAGAGAATACGCACTTTTGAAAATGTTGATGAATGGCAGAGACTAGCTTTGGAAACCACTGTATATTAAAATTTTATAAGATTTAGTTGTTGATAAAATCCAGTATTTCTCAAAATGCTGTCCAACAAATAAATGCGATTTCTTCTAATGTCTCAACATAATTTTTAATTTCACCAGACTTTTAAGATATCAATCTCTCAAGGAAAATCAGGAGGCTATGACTTCCCTGTGGAGCCGCTTATCAGTGGCGCGACCGATGGGTAGGAAAAGTCGATGTAGATGCCCCGGATGCCAATCTTTTGGGGCGCCGAGTGGACAAAAGAATAGAGCATTTATTTAACTTTATAAAGTCAAATATGACCAGTTGGCGGAAGAATTGCTATGTTTTGGGCACCACACCCATTCTACGGCTCTGACCTTCGTGGTCTGAAGATCATGTCTTAGCTTCGAATTTCATGTAAAGTGAATTTAAAGTGAAAATCAGCTATTCGCAGTGGCTGGTATGGTGTGAATCTAGTTTTCGCCAAGTGTCCTATTTTTAGTGTGTTGTGCAAGTTTCTTAAATTGATCTCCCGCTTTGCCGTCTTTAAGATTGATTACCTTCAGTCTGTAGTGTAGCTTGAGAATATAGTGCTAATAAAACTTATATCTTCGAATGAATTGACAAAAAATTATTATACCTTACGCTTGTTACTTTTGACTGATGATTTGCTTTTCTTACAGATGGTTGGCTGCTATGATTGGGCTGGTAATAATTGGCGTTTGCTTGATTTGTGTAAGTATAAACATAGTGAAATGTATTTCTCAAGAAAATTTTCTTTTGCCTTGATCAGCCACGATTAATGTACTATTCTGACAAACTTTTCAGGTTCCATTAGCGAGGTCAATAGAGGAACTAATTCCTGCAAACGCTGGCATAGGTCTAGCTATAGGTAAGTAAATATTTTTCTTTTCTCGAATTTTCAAAGGTAGGATAGAAAAAGTCTGACGTTTTCATGTAATTGAGAATTTTCTTTGTAGGGCACAACTCCTTTCCCTTAAGACATTAGTTTCTATTAGTATTACGTAGGTGCCACTTGAAAAATTAAACTTACATGGTTGTGTCAACAAAAATGCAGGCGAATTGACATTAACGTCTTTTGGAGAATCGTGGCCGACAGATTAATAATTACAAATCAAGATATCAAAATGTTAATACCCGAGTAAATAAAAATAATTGAGGTCATATGCATTACAAAATTATTTAAGAACTTAATTTTTTTAAAAGTTGTAATGAAATTATTGTAATTCGACCTTTTACCATGTACATTTCTATTTCTTGGCCGTTTCTGTTTTATTCAGCGATATTTCCACTGTGTTGAAGAATCGTTTAACGCTATTTGGTTAAGACTGACATCGAGTTCAATATTTAATAATCGATTCCATTTCATTTAAATTTCTTCCAGACGTGCGGCTAGTCATCCAATTCATCATTAATGTGCATAGTCCTCTGTAATTCTGGATTATTCCGGTTCTGTTCTCCATAACTTTTAGTAAATTGCAAAGCAGAGGCAATAAATACCTCGTTATCGAGTTATAAATAAAAATACATCTCGATATTTCATTTTTTAAAATTTGTAATAACAACGTTCGAATATGGTCTAAAGCTGCAAATAAGAATTACTTTTTTTTAACTAGCTATGGGAACGAAGTTACCAAATGCATGATGCCTATTTAGTTTCCTCTGAGGTACAATAAATTACAACCATCAATAAGCTTCTTAACCCTTTAAAGGGCCATTTTTTTAATAGTAGTGGTACAATAAAATAACTTTCGGAGTGAGATTAATTCAAGAAATTCATTTAGAATATTGGATGGAATTAATTTTTTGTTAATTAATTAAATTAATTAATAATTAATTACCAAGTCATGATACTTCGTTATGGTTTGAGATAAGAAATTGGAACATCTAGTTTTTTGTTTCATCGAAAAATTTGGCGAGAACTTACGCCAATCTTAAAAATTGTGTTTAAAAATCCATGAATTTGTCATGGCCCTAGAAAGGGTTAAATGAACAAAAATTCCACCATGCAATAAGGACATCAAGTGTTGGTTCCCATTCCCATTTTCTTTCGCGCAATATGATCCCAATTTCTTTATTTATTGAAAACTAGCAGTATGCGCCCGGCGTTGCCCGTGGAATCAGGACTTCAACGAAATGAAAAAAGAAAAGAAGAAAAAAAAAAAAAAACGGCCACAATGATACGAAAAAGTTTTGAAAACAAAATCAAAACAAAAGATACACATTATTGATTTTCCAGCTTATTTTCTTAACGATAATGGAATTTGAACTGTAGGAAAACAGTACAGAGTACGTTAATCCAAAGAAATATTAAAAAATTGCAACGTAAATATCATTATTAGACATTAAGTAAAATATGCGAGGCTAAGAAACATGTTATGACACTGCCGATAGCAGTACGCGCTCGGCGTTGCCCGTGGAATCAGGACTTCAACAAAATGAAAAAAAAAAAAGCACACAAGGACATGAGAAAGTTTTGAAAACAAAATCAAAACAAAAGATAAACATTATTGATTTTCCCTCTTATTTTTCTTCACGATAATGAAATTTGAACTGTAGGAAAACAGTATAGAGTACGTTAAACCAAAACAATATTAAAAAATTGAAACGTGAAAATCATTATTAGACAGCAAGCAAAATATGCGAAACAAAGAAACATGTTAAGACACAGCCGAAAATAATAATCGAAGTCAGTCCGTTAAAGGTTATGACGTCTCCTGCGCTCTGCGCCCCCAACCAATGAAATTGCAACAATGCATGCTGGGAACGTTTACTTACTCCGGAGAAAGTCTCGCGGAGAAAGCCTCGCTAGCCAAAAAAACTCTTTGAACTGACCAGGGAACTATGAAATTTTTAAAAAAACAGAAAAAGGTATTTTAACCGTTCTTGTTTTAAATCCGGCAGAAATGTTCCCGTTATAAGCTGAAAAAAATCGAAAATGATAGCGTTATTAGAACGTCGGATGAGAGAATTTTAAGAATACCGAATGAAAAATTCACAGAAAATTTACTATTTTTCAAAAATTTCTCAAAATTCAGTAAATTACGTTTGAAGCTCAAAACAAAGTTCATTAGAAAGAAAATTGTTTGTTCTATCCGATGTTGTATCAATTTTTTTCGAACTATTTATTGTCAGAAACGATACTGTAGACAAAAATGTTTCCCCCTTAATTTTGATATTATTATTGCTTTATTTCTGATATTATATTAATATGCTTCCGATTGCATGTAAAATCATTAAATGCAATTTAAGCAGAGTTCATGGCTATACTTCTTTAGTGCAGCTTAAAGACCTTTACTGGAAAGCAACTTTTACAGAGTTAATCTGGTTTCTCTTCAAAATCGTATTAACTTTCGCCTTTTTACAGAGTAAATCAGCATTCGCGAAAAAATCAGCATTTAAAAGAAGTCGTAACTTGGGAACATTTGATGTATCTCGTCTGATTTGGCGCCAATAACAGGATACCGTATTTATTAGAATTTTCCAAATATCTATAACGATTCAATGGTATAGATAGCAATAAGATAAGTGCCGGGTGGATAGCAAATATCAAAAGTCCGTTTTCATGTCTTCAATGACTCCTATTTTTTAATTAATAAAATAAATATTTATAAGATAAGTCACGAATTAAAAATAGTTATTTCGGTTTGAAGAAATCTCGGAATTTAAAGTAAAAATAAAATGTAACTATTGTAAAAGAATCTTTGATATTCTGTTTAGCGCCCATATTGGAGACAACTTAAACTGCAGTATTTGAAAAAGATATAAAAAGCCATTACTAGAATTGAAAATCTCTTCCAATTCTAAGCATATTTTCACCATTTTTGTCAATGAGCTCTTCTTGTATTCATTTACTTCCCCTTTCCACGCTGATTTTTGAAGTAAAAATAAGTAAATTCTAGCGTATTCCGAAATTTCAATACAATATGGATAAACAAAACAACAATCTCCCATTTAATATACACTCTATATTATGCTCATGTACAAGGTGAACCTACTTTTAATAATCCAGTTCTATATAGGAACAAAAACTTGGATATGGAGAGGTAGATTCTCAAGCATATTTCCAGCAGTTAAGGACAACTCATAACACAATTACGGGAAACCAAACAGAGGGGATTTGTTGCTGTTGTTGTTTGCCTTAAGTCTATAATGAACAGTGGCGGGGGGCAGTCACCCCCCTACTTTTTTTCGGGAAAAATTAAATTTTTATTTTATTTTAGCTGCCTGAAACTAGGAATTACAAAAAACAATAGTGTTCGGGAAAACTAATTTTAGGTAAATTCTTAAATTTTATTGTCTACCCCATATACTCCCGGGTCTTTTAGATGTCTATAAATGTTTTGCCCCCTCACTTTTTCCACCCAATCGCAGCCACTGATAATGAAAAATTGATGCAGTGTAAGTAATAATTCTTTCTGATAGTAAATGCATTCAGAATCATGATTAATGTTTGACTGCCTTATATCGCATATTACATAGTTCCCTTATAATTCATGGTTTTTCTTTCATGTTACAGGCATGGTCGATTCTTCGATGATGCCGATGCTTGGATACCTCGTGGATATTCGACACACATCGGTTTATGGATGTGTTTATGCTATAGCAGATGTTGCATTTTGTCTCGGATTCATCATAGGTAAAATAGGAAAAAATATTTTCCTTTTTTCTTATACTTTATATGTCTTACAGATGACAATAAAATTTTTTTCCCAAGAGCATCGAAAGAAAGTATTATGATAATTGCACATTCCATTGTTTTCTGTTATTATCACCTCCTATTAACCAAAAGAGCTATTTATTATTGAAGTTTTCAACTAAAGCTCATGTGCAGGAATAAACTCAAATGCTAGCTTTTTGGTTTAATTTACTATAGGTTGAAACGACGATGAGCATCAGCGCCGCACTTAGCTTGTTAAGCAACTCGGCTGCTTAATAGACATAAGAGAATTCATTACAGCTTCTTCCGGATACATTTTATATATCTTTCATTCTTATTTGTACCAAAATTCTCTACAATATTGAAATCAACATTTTGGTTCAAACTGAATCCAAACATTTTTCTATTATCTGACATTGAATTAATTAATAAAATTATATTTATTTTATTTTTATGTAGAATTATACTAATGAGTTTTTATTGCGTTGCGTGAAATTTCATTTATACTTTTTTATATCACTTTCAGGACCAGTATTTAGTGCTACGATTGTACAGAGATTAGGTTTCGAAGGGTATGTATATCTTAAATATTTCGTTTGTGTTACGAAAGCAGCTGAAAATTATTTTAGAATGTTTGCTCAATTTGCATGAAGTAACTTTAGCAATAGTTGTTTACTCAGACTCTTTAATTTTCTTCAGCTTAAAGTGTTTCTAACTAGATGTTCCTCTTTTTCTTTGAAATTTTTTTAAAAAAAAAACTCAAAAGGAATAGTGAACATTACGAGTCATCAGCTCGGAATGTTCACTATTCCTATATGTTAGCTAAAGAAAAAAAAAGCAAAATCTAAGGCCAAAACGTCAACAAATATTATGAAGATGTTTTTTCGTCCTTGTTTATATAACCAAGTGCTATAAAATTAGTATCTTTAAAAGAATATATTTTTATAGTCTACTGGCAAACACTAATTATGCATCATAAAAATATCTTATCAATTACTACTTAAGGTCTGAAATTTTCAAAAATCGATGACGTTACATGGTTGTGTTATTTTGACTTTTTGTGCATACCTCCGTCAAGCGGAATGGCTGAATGACCAAGTAGTTGAGAGCTCATATTTTGTTCATTTTGCACTAACACTGTCATAGAAGTGTAAAAATGTTATATTTTCTGTATAAAAATGATTCAGTCCATAGTTCAATTTGCATCCACCAGGCAGCAAGATCAATTAGAAGCCAACTGTTATTTTAAATGCAGCTAATCAACTTTGAGATACGTTTTCTCAGAAATGAATCACATAGACTTGGTTCACTTTAACTCTGAACCCTCCAATCTGAATGAAACTATGTGCGATACCTTTCAAGAGTTACCGGCAACAAGAGTTATTTCCTTAAATAATCTCAATACGGTCTAGTGGCGCAATCTTATAGACTTCGCACGGACTTATCGAACAACCAGGGCCGACCCGAGGGGGTTCAAACGGTGAGAGCGCACAAGGCCCCGCGTCGCTGCCTGATTTTGTAGAAAGAAAATTGATTGCAATGATTTATTTAAGGAAATGAAAATTTGCCGTCGAGTTTTGCCTTACAGGACACAATATTACAAACATAATATTTATTTAAAAATAATTTATCTGAATTGTGTTCATATTTTGTTACTGTTCTGAAAATTATATTGACCTTACCAATTACCTTCGCTTCTATAGAAAAAAACTTTCTCAAGATTGGAAATATTAAAAAAATATTTGAGATATAGCAGTACCTCCTTGTCCATTTTATCTGTCGAATCCGAATTAACTACAAAACAAAATTATGATGATATTATCAATGAATTTTCTATAAAACAAGAATAACATGTTATAAGCTTAGTCAGTCGTATACCAAATTGTATTTAAGAAACAATTATTTTTGTTATTTGATTCATTAACGATTTTGTGTGTGACTCAAATATTAACTTTATAAGAATAATTTAATTATTTATCATTTTCATGCATCCTTTTAGTCCTCACAATACTAAATTGTGTGATGTAATAACAAAATGCAATAAATTATTTTGTTGTGCGAAATTTGTTTTAAGGCCTCACAAGTCAACTTTGCACCAGGCCCCGCTTTTGTTTGGGCCCGCCCTGCGAACAACCCTCGCATCAGTGTGAATTTTACATTTTTTGTAGCAGTTATTAATGTGATATGTTGGCTGACAACTTTTAAACCATATAAATATAAGCAAATGATATGTTATATTTAAACACATCCAGTTAGATTCGTATGATTTTTGTTTTAGGTCTGTTTGTGCAGTTGCCATGACTAGCTTTTTGTTTGCTCCATTGTTGGTCTTCTTGAGAAAACCTCCTGGAAAAGCGTCTTTACAGGTATTTATTTTCCAATAATTTGTACAACTCACCTTATAGGCCTATATTTTTTTAGCGGGAATAAATGTGCAATTACCAAAATACCATAAGATTTTTAGACTCTTTGTGCATAGAACATTAAATTGCATTAACACATTCACTACCATCGAAGCGCTGGCGTGTCTAGAGCCTATTATTTAATTAGATGACCCCCTTTTCTCTGTAGTCAAGAGATGGCAGAGAAGGGGTCATCTAATTAGATGGATGGTTCAAATCTCAGGCTTGAATAGTGGCGGCGAATGTGTTAAAAATGAAAATTATTCGGTCCCCTAACTTTGCCATTGTTAATTTCTTTAAGGGCTCTGTTTCAGAAGAAGCCTTATTCAGCAACATTATAAGTTTATAATGAACTTATATTATAATGTTGCTGAATAGGGAGGAGTTTATAATGAACTCCTATCAGCAAGGAATTCGGTTATATTGAATCAAATTCTCTTTCAATCTTATTTGACTTATATTCCTACGTCAGAAATTCTCTAGCTTTTGATATATTTTCCGTGAAAGAATTATAAAATTGCAAATATGTGTTTTATCCCTAGTAAATTTACTTCAAACGAAAATTCTAAGATTGCTTTGCGTTTTGATCTGAGAAACAAACTGAAAGAAGTGTTTTCTTTTGATTATTTTCCTCCAGCAATGCTGAAATAAACGCAAGCAATGTTTTTAGTAAATATTTCTTAAATTAAGTTATTCCTCATTTCCCCAAAATCTTCAACAACCCATGATAAATTTTTTCAGTCATTTTCAGAAAAATTTTTATACAGTTATACCTCATCACAACGATATTTTGGGGACCAAATAAAGATATTTTTTATAGAGGGATATATTGTTATATCGAGGGTCGATATAATTATGATATAAAAAAAACTTAAATTTTTGTTGTTTTAATGTGGACACAATACAACAATATACATTTTGAAAAAAAGTATATCACCAGAGTGCTAATGATTTTTAAAGCATACAAAAATTTGAAAATTCCGCTATACAATAAAATAGTTCACATACTTGAGAAGCTTATTTATTGAAAAAATCAAATATTTTCGTTTGCTTATTCATTTTTTAAACTGTTAAGTCAACTAACAAGGTTTGCATAGTCTAATACACGAAAATGATCATCATTTGTGGATGAAAGGCTTGAAAATAATGCCCGTAGGGACTGAACTGATTGGAGAGTTTCCTGGGATATCTGTATCATCATTCTCTTCATCACCATTTTCCATTTCGTCTGTGATTTCAGACAGAATCTTTTTAAGTAATTCCTGAAAAAAGCCATCAGATCATCATTCGCTGTTAAATATTCCTCCAAGTTAATTCCAGACATTTTGCCACTTTTTTCTTCAAGCTGAGTTCAAGACTTTTGAAGGCTCAAAACACATTCTTCAGCATCTGAAACATCGCCAGTTTTGGAATTTTCGTCATTATCAGTTTGCTTATCCTCCATGAAACAAAGGTCCGTTTTTTCCCAACAATTACGAATTGTTTTTTCCGTACTTTCCCCCAACGTCCAGCAATATTGTCACACGCTTCCTTCACATTTACAGCTTTTGCGAAAGTCCGTATTTCTTGACCGCCTCAACCTGCTTCATTCCATCATTAATTTCGTTAATGATGTTCAGTTTATTCTGAAAGGATAGTTGCCATCTTAGTTGAGAATTCAGACATGAACGAAAGAATATCAAATTTTTCGATTGGAACTCAGAATTGTTTGAAATTTAGAAATGGAACAGAGCTTCCATGAAATCTTCGAATCACAAACGCCAAAAGCAGCAAAGCGCTTGATTTGTTACTGTGTTCTGTGGTAGTCATCAGTCATTACCTGTAGAGTAACACCTGTTGCCTTCAAGTAGACTAAGTTATTGTATCCATTTCTGAGAAAGGGAATACTCTGGGTAGTATGATCTTTCGCTTCCGGGTATTTGGAAACAGAAATCTTGTTACAGAGGAAGAAAATGGTGTTGAGATTTGAAAAAAAAACATTGTTGTACAGAGGTTTAATTGCTGTATAGAATATCGTTATATTGAGGGGAGATTAACGTTATGTTCTATGCAAATTCACCGGGACCACAAAATTTTATTGTTGTACAGGGTTTCGTTAGTTTAGTTATATTAACGTCCCGTTTTGAAGCAACACGAGGGCTATTTTGGGACGGACATAGTAATTTTGAACCACGATCAGATGACGAGGACGACACCTGAGCTGGCACCCTCTCTCCAAAGTTCTACACCACACCAACGGGAGGACGTTTGGCCTCTACGTATGATTTAGCGTGCAACAGGCCCCATACACGGCGGATCTTCAGTGGAATCGGATTTCAAACTTGGAACCCTCCGGCCCCATAGTCGAGACCTTACCAGTGGGCCACCGAGGCCTATATTGTTGTAGAGGGATTTATCGTTGTATAGGGAGTTTACTGTATTTTGTTTAATCACCAGATTATATCGTTATCAAACATTTTATCTTATAAGTTAGATAACGGTAATATGAAATGTGCTTCTGTTTTGAATGAAACTCCTTTCATGCTGGTTGTTTTATTCGTCGCAGATTTATGGCATAATGTTAATAACTATTTCATTTTCATCGGCATCATTTAGAGTACATTACCAGAAATATCTTCTACTAGTTGATAACCCGGGATCTAAATATTTTCATACGGCCCCTCCGTTTCTTTTTCTATAAATATTGTCACAAAGTCACAAACTTTCCCCAACAAACGTAAATCTCCTTTGAACCCTTTCTTGTTGAATTAAAATGTTCAAATATAGCCTTTTTATTACCATGTAAAAGTATGATTTGAACGACAATACGAGAAGTTTTTGAAAAGAACATTTATTTTAAACAGTATACCATATAATAACTAACACAATTTTACAATAAACAATTATATTATACAGAATTTTCCCGGCGTTGCTGATTAAAAATATAAATTTAAAAAACTTTAGAAAGAACAAAATGTTGATAAAAATAGGCGTTGTAAAAGAAAAAAAAAAAAAAAGAGAGAGAAAATGGTAAAAAAAAAAAAAAAAAAATGCTTCTTTTTTTTAACGTTATGCTACATTTATGATTTTTGAGTGATGCACAGAGATACTACACCGAGATGCTACATTTTTCAAAATCGTATGAAACAAAAATTCATCTTCAAAATAAAACCTTTTATTCCAACCAACTTCCTTTAATAACGGCTCTAAAAGAATAATATATAAAGAAAAATAAATAAACAAAATTGGGGGGAAATGCAAGAACATAGAAACATAATGCGAGAATGTAAATAATACTGGAGGGGAAAAAAATCGTTTGCAGAAGAAAGGCGTTTCCGAAAACTAAAAAATTGCTAAAAATCAGAAAAGTTACACAACAGCTCTTCAAATTACTCTTATTAAAATGGGGAAATTCTGGACTTTACAATGACATAAAAAGTACGGTTCTCCGATGAGAATATATGCAGAAAAATCGAGAAAATAGGAAACCATTTAACTTTTAAATAAATAAAAATCTAATTCGAGCTTTAAAATTTTTACGGCGTTTAGGCTCCCTCTTGTGCTAATCCATCATTGTGTCAAATTTGGTCCCGGTAAGTCAAACGGTCTGGGCGTGCATAGAGAAGAAAGAAAACTAATATGCATACATATTTTAAAAATGCTTTTTTATGTACCTAGATATATTTTTTTTAAATTTTCATTATAATCTTTAAATATTTCCAAACAAGCCTTTGGAAAGTCCGCTGTAAAATGCCTTGATTTTACTTCCAGGATTTTTATCATTGAATTAAACGACTTGTTTTAATCTCATGAACTTACACAATGTACTAATTAATAGATGAGAGTGTTTTTTCATTTTTCTATAATTCTTGTAAAACTGACAGATGAAAATATTTCTTGATTTTAAGATACTATTTATTATCCAAAAGTGAAGACGTTTCCCATGACTAAGGAATAAAGATAAGGTTGTTACTTCTACAGCATTGTGACGAAAAACGCTGTTTTAAATATCTCATGGCATTGCAGTTAATTAATAATTGGATTTAAAGTATAATCCGGGTAACATTTTCAGTCATACATTCCTTCATTCTGGTTTGTTTGTGTGCTTTCTATATGCACCCTGTATAACTTATATTTCTGCATAATGTTTGTTGTAAGGAACAATAAAAATTACAAATTATGAATTTTTCACAGTTCATACTATTTTAATTTAAGCATACTATACTAGCTTGCTACCAAACTATCTCTTTGGAAAGCAATTAAAGTAATGTTTAGAATGTTTCTGAAAACTTTACCTTACTAGCCAGACTTACCAACAAGGCAATTTCTCTGCAAGCAAAATATTACGTACAAAATTTTACCCTTGACCAATCTGGTATAAATATGAATCGACCAATGAAATTGACACTTATTCAGGTTCAGAGAATCTGCGGGAAAATAGGTCATATTCCCTCATACAAAAATTGAGAAAAGCACCCCAAGAATAAACGTAAAAAAAACTGTATAAATAAAATTCCCCAATATCAGACCAGATCAGTTAACCCAGATATGTAGGAATGTTAACCTAGCAAGAAGCAACCCTATCAAAATGCAAAACACCCTCTTCAAAAGGAATTTAATCACAGTGAAAACCTAAATGAAGAAATATCTGAAAATACAGTCTTTGTCCTCACAACGACCTACTGGATCTTAATGACTTATTAATATTAGTACGAGAGTTTATCAAAATATTCAATAGTAAAGTGAAGTTTCACTGCAACACCTCCCAGCTCAGTCATCCCTCTCATTTCCCACATAGACCACGTAATCTAGCAAGTGTTTTGTTATATTTAATCAAACAGTTGATACCTGCCTTTATCTACTAATTAACAAACTAAACTAAGTTACAACAGTTATAATTTTTTCAACCTATATTAATTTAAAATATACAGTTTTTTTTTACACATTTTAGTTTATGATACATGCATTAAGCTAAATGAATAGACCATAGGGCAAGTTAAAATATATACAGATGACATGCCTTTATCTACTAATACTATGTTAATTAGTAGATAAAGGCAGATATCACCTGTTGTCTAAACTAATTAAACATAGCAAAACACTTGCTAGCTACGAGATGTATGTAGAAAATTAGAGGGATGACTGAGCTGTGGAAGGTGTTGCAGTGAAACAGACCCCTGACGTGCAATGAGCCTTCCCTTTTACATCAGAGAAAGCTGTAAACTGCTGTAGAAGAATTGTATCCTCTACAGCAGTCTCGGCACATTTAAAAACAAAATACAGAGTGGGATGTCTCTTATGGTTTCAATCCTATTACAAATAAATCATTTGCCACAAAAGAAAATGGTATATTTAACTCAAATAATGGTGAGCTTTCATCAATATCATGAGGTTACTTTCAATAAGCTACTGAAGCTACTAAGCAACCTAATTTCGTAAAATGGAATTTCGAGTTGGTGAGACTCATCACAATATGATGTGTTTCTCTTATCACTATGCAACAAGTATTCAAAATTATGTATTATTCATGTTGTCAAAATTACTATGGAAGTGGAGATGAAAAAAAAAAGGAATTGAACAGAGTAATCAGATTTAAAAAAAGCATGTAATAGGAAGATACTTAATAGTCATATTATGCCTCCTTTAGAGCATGTTGACGAGTCTCTTCGGTCAAATATGACCAAAGCAATCTAAATTGTTTATAGAAATTTCATTACAATTATTACCTTAATTATTTAGTTATCATCTAGTGAAAAGTTAAGAACCGATAATTAGGAAAAATTATATAAGTTTTAAATGTAATAAAATTGGTCTTGAATGTAATACTATTCCAAGTAATGCTACAATTCTATATTATGAAAGAGTTTGTCATAACTGTTTTACACAACTGCCATCATTTTCTTTTTTGCAATGTCTAAAATAAAGTTATATATCATATGCAACTATTTATTTTACTAGTCCCCTCAAAAATTCCTTTTCCAGATTCTTTATATGATGTTTTACTACACCCTTCTACATGATTTTCATGCGGACGATTCTATTTGAAATCACAGTTCTCTCTCCTAGATCTTTTTTCCAATAAGTACTAATACCAAATATTTTAATCACTTTATCATTTAGGTCTATTAGCAATGTGGGACGTTAACTTTTATTTTGCTATTATCTAGAACTTTATTTTTGTTATATTATAACCGATTTCAAAATTGCCCCATTTCACATAGTGCATAAAAATTATTTACTAATACTGTAAATGTTCACTATTACTTATATGGCATCCAGGCTATCATAAGTTATAATTTGGTCCATCCCCTGTGTACACAACGGAATGGATCTTCAACTAAACAAAATTTGAATCTGCAACATTCCCATCATAAAGCTAAAATTCTGTAAACATATTTTGGCTCCAGTGGCATGGCAAATGGGAAGTCAAGGGAGTGTAAGTACCTAGTGTGCCATATTTAGACGAAATATTAGTGTGTTTATTCCTTTTTTCATGCCAAATATGATGAAGGAGGTGCAAAATTAAACTTTGCCTAGGCGACAATTATTAATGCTTCATCATTGTTCAACCTCATTCAGCCTTAAAAATATTATTAAAAACAAAAAATCATCACAAATCACATTAAAAAATTAAAATATTCTTTATCAATCCTTTATTTCCCTACTTCCCAAAACAAATAATCATTATTGAAAGATTCAATATAGCATTTTGAAATTTACTTATGCAATTTCACTTTTCTTTTTCATTTCAGCTAACATCTGCGAAAAATTCAACAAAATACGTGTTGCAGAGTGATGATGAAAATGAAGAAGAAAGCCCACTAAAAAATGTAATGGACGAACCTGTATGTTATTAGAAAAATTTAAATGAGCACAACAAATTATATGCATGTGCAATGTTTTTCTTTTTCACTTGTAAAGTTAAATATTTGTAAATGTGATGAAATGCTGAGAAGCAGATTATTGTAAATCATCCAATAAAAGTAGGAAATAAAAGCAAAGGAAACAATGTTACAAAATAGAAGCCTTTATTTTGACAAATATACATTTCCAAACGGAATTTGTAGTAAAAATATACATGAGTGATTATGTGCAATAATGCTTCAACTTAAAAGACCTTTATGTATAGAATGTGAAAATAACAAATTGCACAACAGTTTAAAGTTTCTCCATTAAAAAACTAAAGTAAGGCTTGCTCCCATGAGACAAACTATGCTCATTGTTTCATATTTTCTAAATAAAACAGGTAAATATACTATTTTACATCAAAAATGCACACATTTAAAAGTATCCTTTCACACTTACTTACATTATCACATAAAGCTCAGATATTATAAACAATCATTTCCATCAATGAATAAATACATAAATGCAGTAAATTCAAAGCTATATACATTTCCATCAATAAAAATAAAATGCATTTTCAGATTCCTTTGAAAATATTTTTAAATATTTAAGCATTTCTTAGATTCAAGGGCATATTCAATAATAATAACAGTATTGCATCATTTTAAATCTCAACAACAAACCTTTCATAGAACAAATCTGACAAAATAAAATTCCCATTTATATACATAATACAATAAATAAGTTTTAATTATTTCTATCAACAGATATGCTTTCATTTAAATTTAAACCTTTAACACAAGATGGAACATACACATAATTTCAAACATATGTACCCAAGTGATAAAGAAAATAAATACTTGGTTAATTAATATATTATAATACTTGACTAAATATCATATTTCTATTCACTACACCATCTCCAACTTCACCAACTGGGAGAGAGCATTTTAGTACTAGCAACTGAAATTGACTGAATATATCTGCATGAAAAGCATGTTCTTTTTTTTTTTTATTATTGAAATTAGATTTGATTTCAGATACGAGAGGTTTTCTATAGTAACTACAAAGCAATATGTGACATGTACAATCTGACAAAAACCACTGAAAAAAAACTTTGCAGAAACTTAAGCTTTAATTGCACCTGAATTTGATCACAAAAAATAACTAAACAAAAACAAAGTAAAACAACAACAAAAAAATTACAAGAAAAACTTACATGACAAATTTCAATAGTATATCAATCAGTTTCATATTAGATTAAACTAATAAAAATAATTAAGTTTTCCTAACACTTAGATCAGCATTAGCTAAATATAAAAAATCAAATTAATAAATTAAACATAAATTTCACTTATTTTCAAAAATGCATGAAATGTTACACCTATTTTGAATACAGAACTGAGGATAAAAAATTATGTTAGCCTTTTACTTAAAAATAATCTTTAAGTGAACAAAAGTGTTAATTTTTGCAAAGCAGCATATAATAAAACTGTATGTTTAATATTTTAAAAGAAACAATAGTAACAGTGAGTGGAAGAAGGAGTTACATGACATTTGTTTACATTTTGATATTACCATGCAGTTGGTACTCTGATGAGGCAATGTAACAATCAGCATTCACAGCTACAGCCATTTAATGACTAGTTGTGTAGAGAAACAGTATATCAAAGGCATAAGTTTGCATAAGAAAAGCACCATTTGAAAGAATTAGAAGTTGAATCTTCCAAAACTATAAATTTGTCACATGCTCGCTTCACTCATATATTTACACTTGTCCCTTCAATTAACATCTCATATTAGCCTTAATTTCTAACAAAGTACTAATTTTTTTCTGAAAATTAGAACTAATTTCTAACAAAGCTTCAAATATACAAGATTACATGCACATTAATTATCACTTTCCTTGAGAAAGCTTTAAGCAACCAAGATGAGTTTTCATTATGTTTGTAAGAAACAGAATTAATCACTAACTTAATCAACAATTTAATTATTAACCAACAAAATTAATCATCAATCAACATCTTAGAGAACAGTCTTTAAAAAATATTACTTTGAAGCAAAATGAATTTTAAAATGAACAGCTAAAGTGAAGGGAAAAAAAAAGAAATTTCAAAATTTTAGCAAGGAAAAGAAATAAATTTAGAACAATTTGCAATTAATTTCATTTACCAGTGGCAGTGATTGGGCGGAAAAAGTAAGGGGCAAAAAATTTATAAACATCTGGAAGTACCCAGGAGTATAGGAGGTAGACAAGAAAATTAAAAACAATTAGTTGCAAAATTAGCTAGTTTTCCAGGACACTATTGCTCTTTTATAATTCCTAGTTTTAGGTAGCTAAAATGAAATACTTTATTTTTCCCTCAAAAGTTGGGAGGTGAATGCCCTCTCCGCCACCGTCCTTTACTGATGGTCCCATTTAAATGACACAAACTCCTACGCTGATATTTGCTAAAGCCTGATCATTGGCACTTTAATGTATTACAGATAATACTATTTACAAACCTATACACATAAAAGGAAATGCATGTTTATATTATTTCAATTTGTCTTTTAACAAATGTTAATAAAAGGTATATTTAATTTTCCACCTTCATGTATTTTATGAATTCCCTTAAAATAAATTAAGTGCACAAATAATGTCAATTACTATGCAAAACCAGTCATAGAAATGAATGTCTTGTTAGAAATGTATGTTCAACAAAAAAAAAAAAAAAAAAAAAAATTTCACAACAACTGGATTTTCAATGAACTATCTTTTAGAAAAATATTATGATTGAATTCTCATGACTAAAATTAAAAATAGATTATCATACAGCACCACTATCTGTTTACTTCATAGCAAAACATTATAAGGCTACATGAGATTTCTCAAGTTTCCATAAAAATTAGAAATTTAAGTTGATTTGACTTTCCCTGGCACAAGATCCTCGAATGGGATAAGCCCATAAAAATTAGAAACACTTCAAAATGGTTTCAGAAACTTCTGAAAGCATATAGAACAATATGAAAATCAACCAGTTGAAAGCAGAATTGCAAGACTATGAATATTAATGTTATTTGTTCGTGGAATTCTGGAATAATATTTTGCTGCCATTCATCACTCTTTTATTAGCCAGTGAGCTAAAAAGTGATGGGAATCTGTTACATATAATAGAAATACAAATGTAATCAAAGTTGCATTATCCATTTCCAAATAATTATAATTTTCAGGAGCGTAATCAAAACTCATATTCAGGCATTGTACCAAAACATGTCAATCACATTTCTAATTCAATCGTTCTATTTAAAAAAAATTCAAAGATATATTATATATATATATATATGCAGAAAAAGCTGAAAGTGTATATTATAAGGAATATAAATATTACTTTATTCTAGCAAAAATTAAAACTTGTGATATAATAGAAAGGTTTCCAATAAGATCCGATTTATTACATTTAAGTCCCATACTGAATTCAAACCATGTAATGAGCTTGAAATTTTTAACCATGGTCAGACAATGAGGATGACATCAAAAGTAAAAACTTTTCATCAAATAATTAATGCTGAGATTTACACTTCACTGAAGTATGATAATACAAATATCAATTATCTCAATTTCTAAAATTTAAAAAAAAAACCTCAAATGTTCTACTTTTCTTCTACAGAATGAATATAATGTTCAGGAAAGAAAAATAAACTGAAAAAAAAAACAGAATATATTCCTCACATAGAGTTTCAAGAAAAGAATAACAAATAATGGTTTCAAAAGAGATAAACCAATATAATCTATTAGTAATTTATAAAATTAAATTAATATTACTATAAAGAATATACTTAAACATCACAGTTCTCTGAATACACCAACCAGCCTGGTACCAATGTAAAGGTATGACTGTACGACTGGTATTTTATATATATCACATTCAGTCATATCCAGCTGAAAGGAAAGAAATATTTAAATATTCATATGTCATTACAAACAAAAAGGTTGTGCCATTTATATACAGGGTCTCTACTCTTATCGTGGCTCAATAGCTAATTTCTAAACCATTAGAGATAGGCATATAGTTCCAATTGGAAAAATGTTTTAAATGACGGAAAAAAATTATAATATATATTTTTTTAGTGAATAAATATATTCCTGAAAAAAGTTACGAAATCTAATTTTTTATACAGTCCCTCAGTCTTAACAATCATATTTAGTAAAATATTCTCGACACTAACATTTTAAACAAAAAAAGTCCCACTCTTCTGCGACTAAAACTGACCGAATTATGGAGCTATGAATATTGCTGACTTAAACCACTTTACACCATTTCAATAGCCATCTTGAAGACGATCCACCAATCAATGAGCAGAACTTGCTCAACGAGGAAGCTGATTGGTTAAAAATCAGGAAATTCAAAGCTCCATAACTCACTCAGTTTTAATCGCAGAAGATTGGAACTTTTTTTGTTTAAAATGTTAGTGTGTGAAGAATATTTTACTAAATATGACTGATAGGACCAGGGTACCATATGAAAAGTTAGAATTAGTAACTTTTTCAGAAATATAGTTATTGATTCAAACAACATAAATTATAATTCTTTTCTTCATTTAAAACATCTTTGCAACTGGAACTAAATGCCTATCTCTAATGGTTTAGAAATTAGCTATTGGGCCATGATAATAATCAATGATATTAAATAGGTGGAATATTTGATCGAGTAAAATAAATGCATTTAATTATATTCATAGACTTTGCAAGCATATTCAGATGGATGAATGCTATAAATTTCAGATACAGTGGTACCTCCCTTAACGGACACTCCCGAATAGCGGACACCTCTAATTAACGGACATTTTTAAGAGTCCTAGTCCTTCTATATAGGACAATCCATGTTATTCCCTCCCGATAGAGGAAACTCCGAATAACGGACAGGTATTTTTGAAAAGATTTCAATTATTTTGGCAAACATTTCAAAATTATTCTAACAAGCAAGCTAAAAATATATGTTTATGCGTCTTTACAACGAACTTTTCCCGACTCCTCCCTTCCGTGCTTGACACAATGAAATTCGACCCTAAAATGTGCACAACGGCATTCTTCTGCCCCCCCCCACCCTTTCTTTCTTCCTGTTCTTCCAAAACTCCCCTTGTTTCTTGGAATTTAGAGGCGCGAAACCTGTTTTGGGGGGCTTGGTCTTTAATGCAAGATAAAAGGATTAGCACGCAATTAAAAGATAAAGTAGTAAATAGTTATTCTTTTCTTACCTAATTAATTTTTCCTTTTTAATTAAAATTGCAGCCGTAATATACAATCAAATGTCAAACAGAAGTGCAAAAACTTTTTTTTATAAAAAGGTTGTCCTCCCCAATAGCGGACACCTCCTAAAAACGGACAAAACTTTTGGTCCCGTGACTGTCCGCTTTTGGGAGGTACCACTGTACTTTAAATAGAATCAGATACTATAAATTTATCTTTTTAGCAACAATATCTATGACAAAATGAATTAAAATTAATAAGCACAGAAAATGTAAGATGCCTAACATTGCATCATTTAATGCACTAACTGCAATTTGACTTTGAAAGAAAATCACCAAATGGCTACACAAAGGACAAGTCAAAGCAACCAACACCTTTATCCAAGTAACATAACTATTTTACAGTTTTAGTATCAATTAGAATGCTGCAACAGTTACATTTATTAAATTGCTTTCTAATATTTATTTTTATCATATAAAATGCAAAAAAAGGTATTTGAAAGCATATTTAAAATAATAACTTACCAGTGAGGTCTATGGTGAATAAGGTGGAGGAGGAGGTAAATTGCTTATACATACACCATTGTGTTGATGAATATGAGACCATGATTGTGAATGAGGCAAAGCAATTGAAAATGTCTCTTCTTCCTGATTGTCATCTATTAACATGGAAACATCTGTATTTCCTGATAGATGATCACAGCGAAAAAGATTTGAAGCTGCAGCTAAAACAGCTGCAACACCAGCAGTAGCAATTAAATAATAACTAACACCAAATGTAACTTCTACTCTTGTAGCAGGATACAACTTGGTCAGTTCTTGCTGTTGTTCCATCATGTCAGATACATAATAGCAAAGACCAATAATGATAACAATCATAATAACTAGAAGAGAGGAAAAAAATAACTAAAAAAATCTCAACAATCTGCATATATTTGCTGTTTTTAACACACTATAATTAAAAGTTTTCTTACAGAATATTCTTTTACATTCTCATTAGAATTAAGGGAAAATTTATCAAAACTGAATGAACAAATCATAGAATAGATTTAAATCCACGAGATACTTTGCCACCATTCAAGGATGAAAGCAGGGTTGTGTTGATTTAAATCACTGATTTAAATCACTTTATTTTAAATATCAAGTTAATCTGCTTTAATGAAATAAAATTGTTCATGTATCTTTAAATAGTGATTTTAAAGTATTTTTAAATGTATATTTAAAGAAAAAAAATGTATATCTAAAGAAAGAATTTATAGAACATAAAAATATATATATATATATTGAATTGATGTAACTAGAGTACTTTCCATATCTTTATTTTTGAGAACACAAGCAAATTAGATTTTAACCCTTTGAGTCGCAAGGCAATAATTTTTTGAAAATATGATGAGAAAACATCATGAATGGGTTTAGTTTATTGTCTAGACATAGAATCTACAAAAAAAGTTTTTTAAAAAACTTACTTCATTCCGAGGGGGGGTCGTCCCCCTTTTGGATTACCCCCTCATGAGAACCCCTTAGATACAGCCACCTTGATACACTCAAAAATTATTGTTGAATCTTACAGAAAATTATAAATTAAAACTTCAAGAATAGTGGAGCAAAATTTTCGAGTTACTTTGCTAAAATTGTTAAACATCCAGAACTGAAAAATTTCTTATCTCCGAGTCAAGGAATTTTCCCAAACTTTATCTCTAATAATTCCTATTCTGGAACAAAATTTCATAAGACTGCTATATACATTCTAAAAGGAGTACTATTAGCCCTATCCTAAACCTATCATTTTCCGTTTATAGTTGAATTTAACGGTTGAGAAGCGAGTGAAAATAGGTGTGCCATTAACTGGCACACTTCGCCGCAAAGGGTTAAATAAATCTCTAATGAGCAACACAATAAAATGCAAAGTATGAGATGCTCCTTTTTTCATAAAATAAATAAATATTGTGAAAGGATCATGTTTACAAAGAAAGAACATAGTAAAATGCAGAGAGTTTCATTTTAATACTGGAGAAAACTAAATAGCGTTGGGGACCACAAAGTTTTTATATTGCAATAATGTTCAAATATAAGATAATTAAGTAATGCATATAAATGTTCCAAAAGAAATACAAACATCTACATAGTGCAATTTAAACTATGATCTATACTTATAAAAGGCAATGTTTGTGAGTGTATGTGCAATGTCCAGACGAATATATCACATTTACGGTCATGAAATTTGGCACACAGGTAGTCCTGATGGTGACTCAATGCACCTCGAAGCCTGAATTTAAAAATTTTATCTAGAAAATTTTTTATTTAATGTTTTGGGTGAAACAGATTAGGATTAGAGGAAGCTTCAAAACTTTTGTTTGTAATGAAACAAATGAACAGCTGAGTGTAAAATTCTCCAATATTCTAGCATACAATAATATATCTATAGTTAAGAAATGACAATTTTTATTATATTTTTCCGTTTTTCCTTAATAAAATTATCTTATATTTCAAAAGTATATTATTTTTATATTTTAGTTCACAAATATTTTTTAAATAGTTGTTACATTTTTGAATTCAATTTTTTAAATTTGTTTTTTTTAAAGAAAGTACAGCTTAATGACTGGTATGTTGTTATATATATATATATATATAATTCTATGACTGTAGGGCTCATTGTCTAATATACAAATGCTAATTATACATATGCAGTTTTAAAAAAAATCATTAAAATAAAAAAAAATCTTGATTTAAATCAAATAAATCGATTTTTTTGAAAAAAATCAAAAAAATCGACAACCCTGGATGAAAGTGATTGTGTCTAATAGAGGGTTAATGAAGAGTAAAATGTAGGATACTTTATAAACTTCCCATTTATAAAATATATTCAAAAATCAAAAACATAACTGCCATCTTCACATTTTATATATAAAATCCAACAATTATTATGCTGAAGGTAAATTGAATTATATACCGATGTTCAAAAGAAAGTGAACTAAAAATCTATAACTTTCTACATAAAATTTTGATATGATCTCAAAACTATAACAGAGACTTGCCCTTTTGGTCTAGTTGAAGATTCTCAAGGTAAAGCACACAAAGTCATGCCAAATTATGAGATACTCCCTACAGACACAAATGATATTAAATTTATTTGGCCTACACAGTGCAACACAGCCAATAGTCCATTCAACGAAGAACAAAAATGGACGAATAGAAAAAAAAATGGTGTAGTTTTCAAATTTGGCACAGTTGCTGGGGGTAATGTCCTAAACGACATACTAAAAGTCCCCACTGGTGGGGTGCGTGCGGGGGGTACAGGGGGGTTTAAAGGGAGGGGCGTTTTCAGTTTTTCTTAAATATCTCGAAAACCTATAGGTTCTATCAAGAAAACACTCAATTACAAAATTAAACTACATGAAATTTTCTACTAAACAAATCCTACTTTGGTTTTGTAGCATCAATAGTTTAGAAAATACAAGGGGATTTAAAAGTTAATATTTCTAAAATTCCTTATTGTAATGGTAACATCGATTAAAAGTACTGAATCAACAACCCTCATAATAACCTCATGTCTATATAATAATTATACAACAGTAGTATTGCATGCATCATGGGTGGGTAACAAACTCATTTGATGAACAATTATGATCCCTTCCACCCCTCATATCCATTCCCCTTCACAAGTTTTCTTCGACTCATAGTCTAGTCAACGAATTGTAAATTTTAAAAAAAGTTGTAGTTTTGAAATTCGGTACAGTTGTTGGGGAGAGTGCCCTAAATGACATACTAATTATCTAGTGTTGATGAGGGGTTATAAAAGATGTCATCAATATTTTTATCTGGTTTAGTTGATTTTTGAACATTGTAACTATAGAGCTTTGCTTTTTCTATAAATATCAGGTGTAATGTCGCTGCCATGGAATGCATGGAGAAGGAGGTTGGTTTGGGCAAAAGAAAGTTCTTTCTGCAACATTCTTGTAAAAAATAATTTAGCTTCTACTTTTCCCTTGCCAGGATTCATAAAATAAATGTTACTTTCTGGTGGTGCCAAAGGGTCTACGTCTTTCCCTTGGGATGAGAAGTTGCTTTCTCTAACCCAGATCTCACAATATAAGTATCAGCATCTGCTGTAGCGACTCTCATTTCAGTTTCTTTAGCAGCCATTTTCTGTGTTAGTAATTGAACATGCCTGGTCTTATTTCTTCAATGTCAAGAAAATGTTTCTGTTGAACTGTGACAGACTGGTTGCAAGCTTTTAAGTTAAACTCAGCATAGATATGTAGATTTAGATTATACTGTCTAAATACACTCATTTGGAGCATTAACAGAACCAAAAGACTGAATAAAGGGATCTAAGGGAGGGGAACAGACGTGAGAGGAGGAACTCTCGACACATACAATACTACCCTCGTATAATTAGTGTATAGGCATGAGGGTTGAAGGTTGCTTCTTGGTACTTTAATTGATTTCCATTACAATAAGAATTTTTGAATTCACTTTTGTATCTTCTAAATTTCATTCTACAAAACATTTGGACTAGTTTGTAGGAAATTAAAAATAGTTTAATGTTATAATTAATTTTTTGCTAGGGTCCATAGTTTTGAGATGTTTAAAAAAACTGAGAATCCCCCCATGTCCCCTGAGCACCCTCCACCAGGAGGACTTTTAGTATTTTAGGGCACTCTCCCCAACAACTGTGCCGAATTCCAAACGAAACTTTTTTTAAAATTTACAATTCTTGACGGACTCACAGTAGAAGGAAACTTGTGAAGGGAATGGATGTGAGTGGAGGTATATATTATATAGGCTTGAGGAGTTATTATGAGGGTTTTGATTCAGGACTTTAATAGATTTTACCATTACAATAAGGAATTTTAGAAATATTAACTTTTAAATCCCCTGTATCTTCAAACTTGATGCTACAAAAAAAGTAAGACTTGTTTGTAGGAAATTTCATGTAGTTTAATTTTGTAATTGAGTATTTTTTTATAGAACCCATAGTTTTTGAGATATTTAAGAAAAATTGAAAACGCCCCCCTTTAATCCCCCACCAGCGGGGACTTTTAGTATGTCGTTACGGACACTATCCCCAACAACTGTGCCAAATTTCAAAACTACACCATTTTCTTTTTCTATTTTTTCTTCGTTGACTGGACTATAATATAAGTGAGCCATTTTGTCATGACTATTAGGGACTGAGTGGAATTCACTTTTTGAGAGATGCATAACAGACAACTGATCTCCATGGATTTTATATACAATACATTTGTTTAAATATATCATCATAAATATAAAATAAGATATTTCTGATGTCATGATTAAGAAATAGGTTTCAATGCAATGTTTGATTCACGAATGTAGCATTTATGTATAAAACTTTTTAATTTTTCATCAAGCTCAAAACAAGAACTGTTAACATGTAAACCACTATGTTATAACAGAGTATAATAATGTTAAATAAAATAAAATTCAAGACTTTTTCCAATGGAATCAGCTGTAACAGATATCACAACAGATATCATTATTTGCAAAAATACCAAAATTAATTTCCAGTTAACCAGATGTAAAAGCCCAATTCAGATGGACTGGTATTTAGTTCATTCCTGATAACCAAAACTGGACTAAATGGCTTAAGGATTAAACCCACAGAGATTTCTCTCGAAGTTGTCATCATAACGATTAGAGTGAAAGATGAGCTTGCATTTTCACTGATTATCAGATACTTCAATAGTTATTAGTAGCAATGGGTCAATTCAGTAGCTAAGACTACTTCCAGGTTGCCACCTACAGTCAGTTAACTATTTTAGACAACTGCCATATCAGGAATGGGAAATCAATCTCTCATGATTACCACCCACTTCCTCCTCATACTCTTATTAGAAATGTAGTAAGTGTGCCGCTACTCTTCAACATTGTTCCCTATAGTTTTTCTATCACTATCAGACCATCAAAGTGCATCACCTGAACAAAAGAAATCTCATTAAAAGATAAAATATCCCACTTAGGATGAAATAACCCTTTAGGATTAAGTTAACACTGGAAAGTTACTAAAAGTGTAAACCCATTTGGGAAGTGATGCTTTTTGAATTTCAAAAGACAAAAAGATTTGATGAATTTTTGGTCTACTGTCATAAAAAGATAAATCTGCTGTGCTCAGATAATTTTCTGAAAACGAATTCTTTATAAGGAAATAGCTACACCTCTGTCCGGCGAACTGGTTCATTTTCTAAAGCTTTTATACCAAATAATATAAATTTTATTTAATATAACATTTTGGTGCTGCATGACATTTTATAGTAAACTAGCTGTTATGCCCAAGTGTTGCTTGAGATTAAAATACTTTTAAGTCTAATATTTTTAATGAAAAAACTACTATATAAAATATTATATTACACCAAATCCTTTTATGATCTGAAATGTTTTTTTAATTGAAATGAAAATATCAATCGAACCAGAAGATTTTAAAAAAGTGTTGATAGTTAATTTTCTTTATAAATTATTAATTATATAGATACTTCAAATTTTCATAATAAATACTGAAGTATAAGAAAGGTTTTAATGAATATTTTGAAACAATTAATTAAATAGTTAATTTTTTATTAATTGAAAGAATGAAAATAAACCAAATCAATAGTTGTTCCTAATATAAATTGTTTATCGTCATTGTGAATCGTCCACTTTTAAAATTTTCTTTTAGTGTTCTTCCAGAATTCTGCTAATGTATTATGGCAGCAGATCTTTGTATTATTCTTGATCTTCAACAATAAAAAATATTGGTGCAAATTGTGTATAAAATTAACTTTGAAAAATTTTTAAAAAGAGAGAAACAAATTGTACGGAAATGAAATTTGTGTCACTAATAAGCTAATTAACTGAAATTCAATAATGTGTAAAATTAGTTTTCCCGAATTTTTAAATTTTTTTTTATAAACTGAAATTTTAACTAACTTTTGGGCTTTGAAAAGTTGACAGTGATCTTTCTCTTGCCTTAAATAATAAGTATGCAAAGTTTGGTTGGAATCGGTTCAATGGTTTAAGAGATGTGGAACATACACACACATGTATAGTCAAAATGTCTTTTATTTATATAAAGATCTCGCCATCGTTTTTAAACCAAGTTTACGAATTCATAAAATTATATCAAAGTAACACAAAATGCGAGATACTTCCTTGAAAGTCTTGATAAAACCAAAATAAGTTTTGAAAATTAAATATTTTTGAAATGTAAATTTATGATTTTTTTTTAGTTTGAGGTATAATGTTTAAGCCAACTCCACACTTAGGCAGACTACTGGGTGTTTCAATAATGAATGGTAAAAATATACTGCATCAGCCAATGAATAATAAATTTTGAAAAAATTAAAAGTAAAAATTGCATGGAAATAATAAATAGATAAAGAAATATTTACAAAATAAACGGGAAATATCGGAAAAATAAAGGCAGAGTAGTTCCAAGTCTCGTCGTTAGATAGCAACAGAGAATCTATAAATTTCATTCAAAATCGTCTGCATCAATTCAATCATTTAATTAATTAAATTTTGAAAATTAATAAAAATTGAAGGAAAAATCACACAAAATTGAAATTGGTATCATTGGAAAGGTAAAATTTTGAACTTTAAAATGGTATATAAATATTTTTGTGAAATAATTTGCTCCAAAGTTACTGTGGAAAAAAGGTTTCAGTAAATTTCTAATTAAATGACTGTTTAATTAACTTTTGAACTTTGAAAAGTTCATAAGTGTCTTCCCCTTGTCTTAAATAATAAGTGTGCAAAATTTGGTTGAAAACAGTCCATTGGTTTAGGAGGAGATGTGGAACATAGTCACATACCCACAATGACTTTTATTTATATTAAGAGTTTTTATCATTGTTAAAGACAAATTTGTTAACTTCGCAACGATTGTGAGTCTCATTTACTGAACAATTTCCATATATTTAATTCAATCAAAAGGGGATATCAAATTCATGATTTATATATATATATATACAGTTGAATGTTGCAAATCCGGAATCATCGGACTTCGGCAATTCCGGATTTGAGATAATTCTGGATCCTAGATAATTTCAATATTAAGAAGTGAATTTAACATCATAAAATAAATAATTCAACTGAAATTTAAAAAAAAAAAACTTATTTATTACTTGTTTTCTTTGATTTATAAACATAATTAATATTATTTCTTATTAATTTTAACATTTTTACAAAACCTTTCATTTAAAGTGAGTTGCTTCATTAGTTTTGGTTTTTGATTAAGTAAAATCGCGTTTATTTCATGTATCACCATTATGTCCGACTTCGAAATAAAGTATTTTTGCTCAAGCCCTTTTATTGCGGTGTTCAACACTTCCACTAAGCTGTCAATTGGCATTTTATCTTCCACTTGCGTTTCTTCTTCGCTCTCCTCACTATCGGATACCGAAGTTTTGAAGTTCACCAACACCGTACTGCATATTTCGGCATTGGTGAGCTGACACACGATCGGGGCTTTATCGTCGAAATCAAGTACATCAAAGGCATCATCTTAGGCAATTTCTTGTCCTCTTGACTTGATGTACTTCAAAAATTTCAGCTTTTTCTTTTCAGATCTGAAATCCTTTGAAATCAGTATCCACGTTTTCTTCGTCCTCATAGAATATGGTTGCTGGCCACAAATTGTTCCAGGCATTTTTCAACGTTGCGGTTGGAATCCCGTCCCACACTTTAGCTGCACTCCACACTGCCGTTTTCAAATTGTAACATTTCAAAAAGTTTTGAAGTGCTTCCCTCCGTTGAGAAAGCTGAGCATTTCCTTGAGGAATTCTGATTTGTACCAGCACTTGAATGCCCATGTCCATTGGCTGTATTAGAGATGTGCAATGAGGAGGGAAAAACAGAACCGACACGTTGTCATTTACTGAAATCCCCGGAGAGAGGTGGGCATTGCAATTATCCAAAATTAGAACTATCTTGGCGTCAGCTGGAAAGCTGTTTCCAGACAAATGTTGACGGGCTTCAGAAACAAAATGGTTTTCGAACCCATTCATTCATCAGTTGCTGTGTCATCCATGCCCGCTTATTTGACCGGTATATGACTGGAAACACTTTTACATTTTTAAAAGCCCTAGGCTTAGCTGATTTTCCAATCATGAAAAGCTTCGTTTTGTGGCTTCCGGCGGTGTTCCCACATCCTAAAATTGTAATTCGTTCTTTAGAATCTTTTACACCTGTGGGATCTTTTTCGCCCGTAGTTGCTAATGTTGTGCGAGGCACGTACCGCCAAAACAAACCAATTTCGTCAGCAGTGTAGATTTGCTCTGGTGATAATTTCTCGGCTTCTACGAGGTTGACAAATTCATTTACAAAATCTTCTGCAGCTTCAGCATCGGCCAACGCTCTAAACCCACATATCTTCAGCTGTCGTATATCATGGCGTTTCTTAAATTTTGTGATCCAACGTGGCGTGTAACTGGAGTCTGTAGTTAAGTTCATTGATCTATGAAATATTTTTGCCTGTTCCGTTAAAAGTGGTCCAGACAAAGGGACTCCTTCACTTCTTCGCTGCCTGACCCACTCAATCATTACTCGATCATAATCATCATTTTTTGCATGCCGAATTATCTTTCTTGCACCCATCGTCATTGGTGTATCCAAGTCGGCAAAAAACTCAAAAAGGTTTTTTTTTTGCCTCTTGATATCATAGATGGTTGACTTTCCTAGTCCATACTCTTCACATAATTTTGCAACAGCTGTGCCGCTTTCCAATTTTTTGATCAGGTTGACTTTGTCCCTGATCGATAGATTCACGTGTTTTCTTTTTGATCCGCTGGCTACAGCAGAACTCAAAGCACGCTCCGGCATATTGACAATAAAAGATATAAACCAGAAGAGATTTAATAATATTAATAATAAAAATTAAAAAGCTAAATAAAATGTTGAAATTGTTTATCAAGCAAAATATATCAACTCAGATCAGACCAGTTCAATAATCGCGAGTCCTAATTCGGAATTAAAGACACCCGCGAATTTCTACAATATTCCATTCGTTCTGGGCAAATCCTCTTTGTGAGCCAGAAGGGGAGAGGAAGTTGTGCGAGCATCTTATTTGCTAACATTTCCTTACATTCTGAACTAGTTCATTTTGAGTGCTAGAGAGGAGAATGAGGAAGTTACTGTAACTCCGCGATTCATTACAATAGCCCCCCCCCCCCCCGCAATACCGTCGTCGTGCATCGTTGTACACGTGGTTAAATCCTTTCCCACCCCAGATGGTTACGACCAGTTTCTGCTGACTCTGAGTGACGATTTATTAGATAAGAGTTAGGATTTTTTGGGGGGGAGGGGTTACGGAATGAAACAGGTCCGGATTTGCGACGTTTGACTGTATAACAATATATCTGAAATCTTTCATGATTTACATATAACAGTATATCTGAAAACTTTCAGTGAAAGCATACTCAAGTAAATATCTTCTATACAATTTTAAAGTAAAAAGAGTTCGAGAAATCAATAATCAGTGTAAACCTTTTTTCAGTGTCCACAACTGCCTATAATTTGATGAAAATATTTTTTGAAATGATTAATGTTTAAAAAAGATGCTTTTGAATGGATTTCTATACTTTTCAGTTCCTTGTGATTTCATTTTTCAAAACTAAAATCAAACAGTACTACATTTTATTGAAAAATTATTTTCTGAATTCTGGAATACAAGTAATTTTTTTTTTTTAAAGATTCTTTTTTTTTTTTTTTTTTTTTTGGCATTAAATTGCCACATTTCTATTTATAAAATTGTTTTTTAAAAGTTTCAGATTACCATTTGCATTTACTTTATACCGATCAAACCATTTTATGAATCCATGGTTAAGTTATTCACTAGTTCTCATGAGAAGGTGGCTGAGAAGTAAGCATCATGGAATATCAGACGAGTCCCATTTTGATAAGTTAGCAGACATCAACATAGTCATATTTATTATAACCCTCTTATTTCTCTATAACTTGCTCTCTGTTTTGTACTTTTTCTTACTCAGCAAATGCACTAATATGTCTAAGGTTGAAGTTCAGTAGCTGATTCGTGAGAGTTGGGGAATACTATAAATGCATCAATACCAAGACTGATTTACGATTTTAAAAAAAATCGATCCAACATTAAAAGGAATATAATTTTCTTATGATGAATGAAGCATATGAATATTTATATAAGACATTGAATGAATGTAGAATACAATAATTATGTATTTAATAGTAATATGCAGAGCAATTTCCCAATGAAAAATTCACTTATGTTTTCTTTTAAACAAAGAATCCTCACACTAATGTAAATGTTTTTGCATACAAATTTTAGATACTAAATTTAAATTACTTAATTCAAAACATCTTAATTACCAACAAACCAAAATCAAAAATTGTATAATGTAGCATTTGTAAAAAGCAATTATTTTTAAAAATATATAGTTACAATCATTAAAAGTATGCAAATTTATATCATTTTTAATAGCAGCAACAGACAAGTTAGTACAGTGTGTCACGCTTTCAGAAGGCCCACAAATTTCAGGATTGCAGGCCTCATCTAGCATCCCCTAGCATACTATAATTTATTTTTTCAAGTTACTTAATTTGATAGTACAGAAATTTTATCAATATCAGGGATGAGATTGGCAAAAAAGCAAAAAGACTGAAATCATACGCGAGCAAAACATTTGTATCATAATTTATACGCGAAAGATGTTTTAAGAAGTAAAACATCAGAACATGCAACATGATGAAAATATTACACTATAATAATTAATAACTTAACTATTTATAATTCAGTACGTATAAATAAGAAAAATAATATTAAATTATTATTAAATCATTCACATTAAAAGCTAACAAACAAGTTTAACACATCATCAGGTGCATCAGAAAATACAAAATTAGACAATAAAACATATTTACCACCTGTACATCACTGAGATTCAACATACACCCAACAGAAGTCTGAGAAGAATTATATTTAATAGCCTTTTTATAGAAGTTAGCTCAAAAAATAAATAAAAATAAGGACAAATAATTTCTTTTGCTTCATGCAATTATGTAAAGTGTATTAGCTCTTTATAAATTATAATAATGTATCATATACTGATTTCTGTTTTATTTCTTTTATTTTTATACATTTTTGCAAAAGTAACAGCACAATGATTCTGCACCTTATAAAGCGAGAGGGGTCGAGATATTGTACAGTTACAATGACAGATTCATTTAGCACTATAGCTATCTGAAACATTTCCTTAACTGTTAAAGAAGTGGTTTTCTTCCGTTTTTTTTAATTGTGTGGCTTTTGTTGGTAACAGATCCCTATTAACACGCTTCACCCCTTGTTTTGGAGGCTTCCTATCTTTGACAGATTTTTCTTCAATAAAGGATGTGTTTGCATTTTCTGCAGGTTTATTTTCAGTAGAGACTAAAGTTTTTGCACAGTCTTCATTAGTATCTCTCTGTTTAATTACTGGCATAGTTGTCGGGACTACACTATCTCTATCTCCAGAATGCCTAGGTAACTCATGTTTTATTTTTTTTATTTATGTCTTATTCTTTGCTTTTTTGTTGCATTTGCATACAACTTTTTAGCTGCCTCTTTTGACAGGAGTTTCTTTTTTTTCATATAGTTTATTTAATTTTTTTTGTTCCATTTTTTATTTCTTCATCTTGGTCCGCCCTATAAGATGACCTGAAGTTTTCAACTAATTTTTTTTCAACATGTTCATGCATTTTTTTTTTTTTTTTTTTTTTTGAAATATGCCACAGAGGTTTTGTTTTCTGCAAAAAGATGGTATTTAATACTTTGAATGGCACTAAATGTTGGAATGTTCATCCTTGTAGAGCTTGCAGATATAATGTTGATACGTCAGTAGAAGATGAATCAGCTAGTTTTCTAGCCGCTGGAGTTAAGCCGAACGGTCGAGCATATTTTCCCAGAATTTTCTTTCAAAAATGGAAGATAGGAAGGTTTCTTTTTTTGTGCGTGAAAGTGGAATTTTCGGAAGAAAAAGCAAATTTTTGCTGTAAAAAAAAAAAAAAAAAAAACGGAATTTTGAGAGAGAAAAGAAAAAAAGCGGAATTTCTTCAAAATACCAAAAAAGCGGAAATTCGCGAAAAAGCGGAAGAATCACATCCCTGCAATATCAAAGGGAACTTAGATACAAAACATATAGAATTTATTAAAAGGTAAAAACTCGTGATACATAAGTGTCTAAATTATGTAGAAATAAATGTCCAGTCTTAATTCACACAATGATGCACATACAAAGCAGAGTGAATCAACATAATGATTCAAACTGTAAAATAAATATAATATTAAAAAATAATGAAATTAATCTATATTTCACTATACGCAAAATTTTAATATCCTTTTCATTTCTGAAATTTGCATCATGACACTTTTTTCCCAATTTTTGATAAAAACAATACACAAAGATAATTGAATCAAGTGTAAAAAAGAAAAGCTGAGATAAGAAAACTCTGAATGGCTGATGTGTACATATCATCTACCTATGGAAACTAGTAATAATGTGCATTCAAATTTTCCGTCATAATATATACTCAAGATGCACATGTTAAAGATTTATATGTTCAGCAATTTGGCTAAGCATCTCAAAACTGATTTTTGTGCATATAGCAAATAGGTATTATTTTCTTTGTCTAATAAGAATTAATTACGATTCAAAGATAGAAAAAAGATACATTTTTAAATGGTGACTTAGTTGAAATGCTTGAGAGAAGTTAGTATTCCATATTATAAATTCAAGATGCATAGTCAAACTACACAGAAAATACAAAACCCATGAAAACATTAGCTGACAACCTGCAGAATGTTGGCAGAGAGGTAAATTCCTTAAAACTAATTTTTTTTCATAGATAAGCGGTGCAACTCTAAATCAAACTTGAGTCTGGCAAAAGAACAACTTCTGGTCCATTGATAACAGAAAGTTCATGAAAACTGCCATGCCTATAAAATGTGCTGTTTGTCTGTCAATATGTAGCATGCAACAGAAGCTAACAGCAATGGAGACAGAAAATGAACAAAAGGTTATTGAAATAAAGTGATTTCCTTATTACAAAATTAAACTTTCATGATGTTGGTGCAACAATAGTGTTACGAAGTTATAAAATTGTTTCCCCAACATGCTAATCTTGGCAAGAAATTTTATATATATATATTTTCCCATTAACTGCACTTACCACCTACTGCTGTACCAAGAGAAACCAGTGTAAATAACGTATTGGCCTCAGAAATGAATTCAAAGAGCTGCATCACAATAATCTTGCTTGTGCTGTCATCTATCTAGATTTGTATCAATCAATTTGAAAGAAAAATCTTCTATAAATTTTTGAGACAAAGATCAATTATAAGCCTCTCGCATGTGCCTTTCTAAATGTTTATGTGTGTAATAAAATATCCTAATTTTTATATTTCCTAAATGTAAATTTCAGCAAATATAAAAGTTTTAAACAAGCAAATAGTTTTTATTACAAAGGATTGTTGAAGTATTTTTTCCCATTGAAGTTACTTTCAAGATTTATAACATTGACAAAATTCAAGTAATTGACACCAGGGAAAATAAAAAATTATTAATAATTATAAATAACTATTTTTAAATTGTGGAGTTTGTGACTTTTAAAACAGATTTTAAATCTTCTAAGTGATTTACCTGATAAAATACTCCCAAGTCCACATCTTCTGGTACACTTGAGAGAACTATTTTTCACACCAGATATGTCAAAATAGAACTGGCAGAAACTGAAGAAGATGGTTACAAAGCATAAGCCAATAATAATTCTCTGAACTGTAACAATTTCAGGTGTAAGACAATCCTTCATATCTAAGAAAGAATTTAACATAAATTATTCATTCTTCTAAAATTATCTATCTGAACATCTAAAATAAAATTATTAAACAAAATATTACAATATAGGTTTTTAAACATGTACCTTCATTCAGTCCATAATATGCTAGTTTAGAATAAGAAATATTTCCTCCGTCTGCAGGAACAGTTAAAGTTCCCACAGAACTAACATAAAAAAATTGTTCTGTTCCAAGAACTTGTCGAGCACATCCACCGCCTTTCAGATAATACCAATTAGGAAGAGCTAAAGCCATTATTAATAACACTATAACTTTAGCACTAAATATTGCAGCAATAATGTTTCTTTCTCGTTCAGTACCGCTTCTTCTAGACGCTTGTGAAACAAAACTTGCAGGAATGACAGAATGCATCTTCTTATTACACAGAACAAAGGTATCTAGAAAAGAAAAACCATATGCTTGAGAACATGCAATATAAATATTTTTATTAAAATTATTAGTTATTTTTACATAAATCACACTTAGAATTTACCCCTCCTCCCCTGCTAGAATAAGGTAATGTCATTCATTACCTTATTCTTCATTTAAACCAGCAGCAGTAGTCTCCCCTAAACTTTCTCGTATACTTTCCCAAAAAGGTGCTGCCCCCCCCCCCCCGTGTGGATAAAAAAATTCGAGCCTACTGTAACCCAGAATCCAATAACTATCAGAAGGTTTTTCATTGTAGATTATAGTGATTGCAAAATATTTAGGTAAAGAATCAAATTCAAAAAGATGCGCACAGATTAAAACCATCTAGCACACACTTCCGCTCTTGCTGGCTCAAGGACAAAGTGATGTAATCCTTCCGCGTGCACAGAGATTGCTACCAGTACGCATGTGTATGGAGAATCGGATTAGAAAAATTAATTATGCAATTTGAACGCCAATTTTTTAACAAATTGAAACGAAATTTGGGCACAGATCTATAATATTAGCAACCTTCATACCAATTTTTATTCATCTAAGCCAAAGTGGAGCAAAGTTTAGGAGATATAATTTTTACAAGTATGAGATTATACAGTCCGACAGACCATCAACCCAAAATCAACCCATTTGGTCCAAAATTTGATATGGACCTACATTCATGATGATAAAACTGTGTGTCAAATTTTATCCATCTAGCTATTCAAGTTTTTGAGTTGTAGTGTTCACATGACAGCAGACAGACAGACTTCCCGTGGACGGATTTTGTCCAAAATTTGATTGAACCCTACAAATGATGTGTAAAGATGACATACCAAATTTCATCCCCGTAGCTGTAATAGTTTGAGTTACCGTGTTCACAGGCAGACATAATTCCAAAATTGCGTTTTTCGGACTCAGGGAGGTCTAAAACGTGGAGATTCGTCAAAATCTTGAGTTCGAATTTTTTGATGATTACAATACTTTCTCTTTGTATACTTCGTATACAAGAATGTAAAAAAAAAAAAGACCGACCAACTAAATTTATTCTTATATTTTGCCACCTCAAGATATTTGTTACCAAGCAGCTTTAGGGGGTGGGGCATCAAAGCGTTCTTTTTTTCTGCTGCTTTTGTTCTAAGAAACACAGTCAACAAGCTAGTCTTAAAATATTCTCAGTATATTCTTGTTTCAATCATTTGTCATAACATATACTAATCATAAAAATTATTTTCTTATTAACCTGCCATCTGGAATTTGCCTCAACAATGGACTTGTTCAAATATTTAAACCACTACTCAGAGAAAATTTTTCAAAATAAAATAATCACTTCCCGTTTATGATATAATTCTTTAATACCAAACTTTATAATACACTTGATCAATAATTTTTTTTAAAAAAAATGGTTTGCCTTACATTTTGTTATGCTGCTGCAATGGTGTACATCTTAAACATTGTCGTAATCTTTTTAACTTCATTTCTTTTTACAATTAAATTCTTTTATTCTTTTTAATTTTTGTAAGATTTTTAAAAAACTTTTTTTCTTGTTCCAGTTTTAATTTTGCTTTCTTTTTTAAATAATAATTTTATAAATTTTTTTAAAATCATTGATTGTTTGCATACTGTTTGCCTTACATACATGTACAGAAGCAGCCAGAGGTAACTTTACTAATTGCGCATAGTAGCAATAGGACACCCTCCCCTTCCCACAATCAACATATTTTTAAATTCTGTAATGTCTATATTTTAAATGTCAAACAAACTTTTACTTAGAAATATGCATGTTTTACATGCAAATACAAATTAACTTCATATATATTTAAGACTATATAGTGGTCTTACTGAAACTAAAATAATATATTCAACAAATTTATTTTCAAAAAATATATGACTTTATTTTAACACAGTATATATATATTGTCTTTTGATCTGTGAAATCTTTCATTATTTCCTCTATTTCAATGTTCTGCAAAAAGTCCCTTTCAATTGGCATGGTTGCTAAGCCAACTAGTTGTTAGTGGGATGAGGTGGATAGCAGTTACATTTTGATAAGTTTCAGTTTAGAAACACTTCTCTAGCCAGCAGCAACAGCCAATGACAGAGACAGAAAAGTCCTCGGAGATGCTGGTCTTAATGGTATTATTAACAGGGATGAGATTGGCAAGAAAGCAAAAAGACTGAAATCATACGCGAGCAAAAAATCTGTACCATAATTTATATGCGAAAGAAGTAAAACATCAAAACATGGAACAAGAAAATATTACACTATAATAATTAATAACTTAATTATTTATAATTCAGTACATATAAATAAGAAAAAGAATATTAAATTATTATTAAATCATTCGCATTAAAAGTTAAAAAACAAGTTTAACATATCATCAGGGGCATCTTCAAATACAAAATTAGACATTAAAACATATTTACCACCTGTACATCACTGAGATGCAACATTCACCCAACAGAAGTCTGAGAAAAATTATATTTAATAGCCTTTTGATAAAAGTTAGCTCAAACATAAATAAAAATACGGACAAATAATTTCTTTTGCCTCATGCAATTGTGTAAAGTGTATTAGCTCTTTATAAATTATAATAATGTACCATATACTGAATTCTGTTTTATTTCTTTTATTTTTATACATTTTCGCAAAAGTAATAGCATAATGATTTTGCACGTTATAAAGTGAGAGGGGTCAGTTGCAATGACAGATTCATTTAGCATTATTGTTATTTGAAACATTTCCTTAATTGTTAAAGAAGTGGTTTTCTTCCGTTTTTTTATTTGTATGGCTTTCGTTGGTAACAGATCTCCATTAACACGCTTCACCCCTTGTTTTGGAGGGCTCCTACCTTTAGCAGATTTTTCTTCAGTAAAGGACGTGTTTACATCCTCTGCAAGTTTATTTTCAATAAAGGCTAAAGTTTTTACACAGTCTTCATTAGTATCCTCTCTGTTTAATTACTGGCATAGTTGTCGGGACTACATTATCTCTAGAATGTCTAGGTAAATCATCTGTTTTATTTTTTATTTTGAGAAGATTTTTTTTATGTCTTATTCTCTGCGTTTTTGCAGCATTTGCACGCAACTTTTTAGCTGCCTCTTTTGACAGAACGCCACCCCATGTCCCCGTGCCTGATGCCAAGACAGCCTCCGTACCGATTGAGTGGACATGGGACAGCCTCTTTTGACAGGAGTTTCTTTTTTTTTATGTAGTTTATTTATATGTTTTTGTTCGGTTTTTATTTCTTCATATTGGTATTCCCTACAAGATGACCTAAGTTTTCAAATAATTTTTTTCAAAATTTTCATGCAAAAAAAATCTTTTTTTTTTTTTTTTTGCAAAATATGCCACAGAGGTTTTGTTTTCTGCAAAAAGGTGGTACTTAATACTTTGAATGGCACTGAATGTTGGAATGTTCATCCTTGTAGAGCTGGAAGATATAATGTTGATTCGTCAGTAGAAGATGAATCAGTTTCCTAGTCGGTAGAGTTAAGACGCACTATTCAGCATATTTTCCAGAATGTTCTTTCTAAAACGTAAGATAGGAAAGTTTCTTGGTGTAAAAGCGTAATTTTCGGAAGAAAAAGCAAATTTTTGCAGGAGAGAGAGAAAAAAAAAAAAAACACGGAATTTTGAGAGAAAAAAAAGATTAAAAAAAAAAAAAAAAAAAAAATTAAAATAACAAAAAAAAAAAAAAAAAAAAAAAGCGGAAATCAGCGAAAAAGCGGAAGAATCTCATCCCTGTATTAAGGATAAGGGGAGGGGACACTAATACGAAAGGGAAATTATTTGTCATGTTTCCAGAGGTCTCATGTCACCCCTTCACACTCTCACTCTGGTGCCACAGGCAGTTGCCCAGCTAGCCCCTGTATTTGTAATTACCTGTACAACTAAGTTAAAAGCATGCTTAATAATAAATAGCTACAATTAATATATAGGGGAAAGTGGGGTAAAACAGGTTAGCTAAGGTTCGAAGGTCTGTTGGAGCTAAAATATCTGACATAAAGCTCTCAAATTTTATTAAAATATTCATTGTTTATCAGCATACAATATATCTTTCCAGAAAAGTCATAGTTTCATTACTTATTTTATCAATTCTTTTTTTTAGAAAAAAAGTCAAACTACCTGGTTTTACCCAAAAAGTGGGGGTAAAACCGGGTCCACATGTTAACGTTATGGAAAATTAGGAAAGCTGATTTTCAGAGGAAAAGTTGTAAACATTTTCATTTTATATGACAATTGAAGAATATGAGTTACAAAATTCACATATAAAGCAGTTGTCTTCTTCCTCCGTGCCACTGCAGCTTTCGAGGGAACAGCTAAGATAGTTTATGCGTAGGATTAACCCTTCTTCTTTATTTAAATTAGCAAATATATCATTAAAATATAAACAATCAATGTCTGATGTGTTTTATCATCTTAATCAGAGAAATCATCAATACTGACTGTCCTGGTCTTACGCCACTTGGAGTACCTGGTTTTACCCGAGTGTAGAAGTTATAAAAAATGTTAAAGAACCATGCAATTATTGGAGTAAATCCTTATTGTTTGATAGGGTATGAATCCTTAGTTAAAGTATAATAATAACTGTAATGATTTTTAAGGACAGTTTAAAATTAAACGAACATCAGAGAGCTGACGTCTTAAAACAAATAAACCTTCACAGACGTAGTGCATTCAACAGCTACAACACGCCACTATGACAGTTCCTTTTTCTGGACTAGTAGAGTGTAATTCAATACCTGTCTGCTAGATAGGAAATATAATAGCGCCAGAATCAAGGGTACCCGGTTTTAACCCATTCTCTCTTAGTACTACCAGTGGCGTACCTGCAACTTTCGCCGCCTGGGGCGAACTTTCATTATGCCACTCTTCCTGTCCAAGTTAAATAAACCTCAAAATAAAAAAAAATAAATTCCAGGGAAAAAAATGGTTTAATAACACAATTCGTTGTTTGATGCCCTTGATATCTGCTGATATGCTGCGAAATTGTGCTTCCACCACTAGACTTTCTTTCGCATACCGACAATTTACTGAAAAAAGGGTGAAAAATATGAATTAATTACAATAGATATTTTTTTTATGTACACTATGACTGAACTAGTTACGTTGCTCTTCTTAGTTATAAAATTGCCGCCCCTTTCCAAGTGCCGCCCGGGGTGGACAGCCCCCCCTCCATAGGTACGCCACCGAGTACTACTATTAATGTAAAGATTTTTTTCATATCATATTGAAACTTATTTGGTATTGATTTTCATTAATTATTAACATAAACAAAAATAAGGAAAACACAAAAGAATTTAACTAATCCGAAGCTGAAAAGACCACAATGAAAATTCAAATTAATCCAAAAATTCTAATTAAGAAAAATTTATCCTAAAAATAATTGTAACAAGGGAAAACCCTAATTTTTAAGCTAAAAACAGTAAAGGTATATTTAATACTTAACAATTTTAATAAATAATACATGATTAATAGATGAATAAATAAGAATAAAAGAATCAATAAAGTGATAATAAATATAATTTAAGATATAGTAATTTAAAAATAATTTTAATGAATAAATACCATATAGCACTGCGACTGTAAAACAACTGCACAATAAAACTTCTATGCAGATGTGAAAATTTATTTAACCAATGAAAATAATTCAGAAATAAAAACAATTTTTTTACAAATTTTAGTTGTAACTAAAATTTGTAATTTAAATTAATATTAGAATTAAATTAAGGAAAATAAATTCAAATTGTAAACAATATTTTAACAATAAAAAATTAATAATAATAAGAAATTGTTAGTAAGAAATTTAAGGGACCAGAGGAAAATTTGAATTAAAAACATTTGAATTAACTAAGTTCTACTGTTTAAATTTTATACAGTAAAAGCTTAACTAACCGGCATGCTCGGGAAACTCCAATTTCCAGGTACCTGAAAAGTCCGGATAGTTGAGTGTGACGGAAAAAAGGGGGGGGGGTAGATTGTAGCCTTTTTTTTTTTTTTTTTTTAAGATTTTTTCGGCCAAATAATCTGTTTTTGTCATTTTGAAATGTGCATTAAATATAATTTTTAAGAATACTTCGATATCTTTCATAACATTGTATTTACATAATATATTCTGAAGATTTTAATTTAACATTAATGATTTTTAAAAAAAATATGATCTGTAGCCGAATTTTTACCGTAAATATATAAATTGTAAAAATATAAACATATAAAAATAACCGACGAAACTGAAAAATATTCTACTCAGAAAGCATAATAAAACTTTTTTAAGTGATCATAAACAAATCCCAGATTGAATATCAAAACTAATTATCTTTTAGAAGACCGCAAGGGTTATTGTGCAATATGCGCGCCTCCAATTCTCCCGCACATGATATTACGTAATCGGAATCAACGTCTGCCGGTATTTGGAGGGTAAATAAATAAAGGAAAAGAAAGAGACTTACTAATCTGGAGTAACCCCCCCATGAGCTTTTTTTTTTTAAATTGATTCTGTCCCTTTACCTTTTTTTTTTTGCCGATTTCGTTTTTAGGTCTTGTTTTCCGGCGAAAGGTGAGGACCTTTATTTTTTTTTGGTTCTCACTTTTGCTTTTGGACCTCATAAAGAAAGTCTCTGTACACCACAGTACTGTATATTGCTTTTTTTTCTCCTTTTATGCCCCTCCATGCGGAGCAAACGTTGCATTCCAGAAATGAATTGTCCGTGTGAACGGAACAGAGCCCACGCATGCTAAATTTTGGCGCACAGATGTAAAACTTTTAGAAAAACTCATTTTCTAATTTTTCCAGTTAGTTGAGCTTTCTGGATACTTGAATGCCGGATAATCGAGAGTTTACTGTATGTAAAAATTATGAAAATGCATTATCATGACAAAATAACCTTTTCTACAAAACAAAATCTTATTGCAGAATAAGGTGCATTTTATTTTATACATTGTATCAGACAGAGAACTCACTGTAGGCAAAATGTATAATTTTCTAAAAATTATATATCTATACTTATAAAAGGCAATGTTTGTGTGTGTGTGTGTCTGTGATGTCCAGACGAATCTATCACACTTACAGCCATGAAATTTGGCACACAGGTAGTCGTAATGGTGACTGAATGCACCTCGAAGCTGAAATTTTAAAATTTATTCTAGAAATTTTTTTATTTAATGTTTTGTGTTGTTTTGGTTGATTTTTCGCACTAATTTCTCAATAGAATGGTTTCGAATAATTGTATGAAAAAAATAGATAAACCATTGGAAAGAGCACGCGATTTCCATTCTAATGAAGTAAGTTTCGAATTTCTAACTTAATTTACTGAATTTTGGGAATTTTTTTAAAAATAGTCACTTTTCAAAAGTAAAATTTTCTGGAATCCTTAAAACTCTTGCTTCCGATGTTCTCATAAAAATATCATTTTCAAAATTTTACAGCTTATAACTGCAACGGTTCTGTCGGATTTAAAACAAGAATAGTTAAAATATCTTTTCCTGCTTTTTTAAATTAATTTTTTCCTGGTAGTTGAAAGATATTTTCCCTCTAGCAAGGCTTCCTCCTGCGGCAGCTCTCCGGAATGTTGCGGGCAATTTCTCTGGCTGACAGGGCAGGGTAACGTCATTACTTTCGCGTTCTGGAAGGAGATGATTTATTTATTCGATGATTATTTTTAAGTGTGTCTTAACTTATTTCTTTACCTTTCATACTTTGCTTGCGGTGTAATAAATATCACATTGTAATTTTTTAACATTGTTTTGGATTAACGGTACTCGGTCGAGAGGAAAAAGAAGCGGACAAACTCAATAATATATATATTTCTGTTTTGATTTCGTTTTTTAAACTTTCATTTATGTAATTGTATGAGGGCTTTTTTCTATTTTGTTGAAGTCCTGATCCCACGGGCAAAGCCGTGCACGTACTGCTAGTGGTTTATAAAAGTTTGAAATTTAGATATCTTAAAGGTAAATATGATTTGTAATCACTTTCTTATATTTTTGGAAAGAATTAGCACTTAATAATTACTATTTTAAACTACTGAACTACATAAATATAATAAGGGTATCTTTCAGAACTAAGTTTTAAGGAGTATCCATAAATTATTGTCGGGGTTTCCTTACCTCATAACTTTAGATCAAAGAACATCAGAGGCATAGCTAGGGGGGGGGGGTACTGATGCCCCGGACGCCGGCCCTGGGAGGTGCCGTTATGGCAAATTTTTAATGTGTTTGAAGTCAGAAAAAAATTTTATTATTTTCTTCCTTAAATTCTTAAAAATTACTCAAGTATTTTTAAATTTCAGGAAATTATTCAGATCATTCTACTTACTCAAATTTAGTTGTATTCAAGTAAGTGCTTAAAGGGTGAGGCGGGGTATCCCAGCATTAGGTTAGCATCCCTTCTAGATGCTGTAGGGTGATTGATGTCTTTTGGAAATGAATGGCAAAGGGACATCCTTAGCAAATTTCTTGTTCCGTCCCATTTCCAAGAAAATAGTGGTCAAGAGTGGTGGAACTAACGACTCTATTCATTTTCTGACATCTATTCAATTCCTTCACACCTTTGTTAAATGCTCATTAAGGGTCATAGAGCCTTTATCATCGTGATCCCCTACCATCTCTTATCTTAATCTCATTAAAGTATGTCTCGATTACACACCTACTGATATTGCACACCAAGAGCAAATGTCACAGGTAATTAGATATGTAGATATAGATCATATCAACAAAAGAGTTTCCATTAAAGAAAAATTTTTGGGATTTATTGAATCACATGCTAAAGATGCAGCTTTAATTGAAAGCATTACTTTAGAAAAACTTAAAATTGACCAAATTCCTCTAATTAATTGTAGAATGTTATGATAATGTGGCTGTAATGTCTGGTTATATATCTGGTGTTCAGCAAAGAATTTTTGAAAAAAATAGTCAAGCATGATTTGCAAATTGTGATAATCATTCGCTAAATTTGGTAGGAGTTACTGTTGCTAAACAAGATCCTCGAGGTATAACCTTTTTCGGAGTTGTTGAGAGCATTTATCTATTCTTTTCGCGATCAACATTGTGGTGGGAAGCTCTAAAGAGTGAGCTCTAAAAAGATAATCAAACGCGATCCGAAACCCGCTGGAGTACTAGAGCTGATCCAGTTAATGCTATTGTCTGTGAATTAGAAAAATTAGTAGACTTACTAGCAGCATTATCAGAGGACATAAATGCTATGAAAGACACCAGAAGTGAAGCATTGATTTTGCTACAACATACACTTAACACACATCCATTTTTGGCATAAAATTTTGAGAAAAATTCATCGTGTCCAGAAAAGACTGCAAGACCCTCAAATGAATTCCAGGGAGGCATTTAATGATCTCAACTCTTTAGCTACTGAAATAGCAGAAATTCAAGATGAAGCGTGTCGGAACAGCATTAAAAAAGCAAAATTAATATATGAAAAATGGGAAATTGATATTTAAACCTGTATACGAAGAAGACGAAAAATGCCAGGAGAGCTTGCTAGAGACGCTGGTTTATCTGCGGAGGAGAAAATTGAATGTATAATGAAAAGTGTACTCCAGAGGTTCCCAACCTGTGGTATGTGTAACCCCGGGGTACACAAAGAACCAGTTAGGAGTACACAAAGTCGGTAATGGCGGACACAAGAAAATATAAGGAATTAAAAAATGTTACAGAATTTTGTTTCCCCAAGTTCGTGTAAAAAGTAAAAGTTTTGCAAGTCCTAAACCTATCTTCAAAATAAGTAAAAAAGAAAGCACAATTTTCAGCTATCCTTATTTAAGTTAACACGAAATTATTACAATACTGATTTCATCTGTTTTGACATTGAACTAAAACTACTGTACAAATGGAATAAACTGTAAAATCAAAAGTAAGTCCTGCTAATGATATTAATTCCAGTCATTTAACTCTTAAGCTTACCTAGGCCCTTAACATTATTGATAAAAACTTCTTCATATAGATGGATAGTTGGAGGGGGGATATGACAGTAGGGGATATGTAAAAATAAAAAGACTAATCAAGGGGTATGCGAGGAAAAAAAGGTTGGGAACCCCTGGTGTACTCGATGCTATTCAACAAGAAATTAAAACAGGCTTCACTCATCTGAATGATCTCAAATCAAAATTTGGATTTTTGCTGGATGTAGAAAGTTGTTCAATAAACCCTTGGACAAAGATGTACAAATAAGCTGTAAAAATCTAAGCAGATTTTACACGACAGATTTCGATGGACTGGAACTTTATACAGAAATATGTGACTGCGTAATAGGGAAGATGTTCATCCAAAAACTGCAATAGAAGTTTTAACATTTATAATTTCGTACGGGGAGAATGTTTTTTCAAATCTGAGAACTGCCCTTCAGATACTTTTAACAATTTCAGTGAAGACTGCTAGTTGTGAATGCTCGTTCAGCAAATTGAAATTAATTCTTTCATTTTTACAAGCAAAAATGGGGCAAGATCGCCTAAGTGATCTTGCATTTCTTAGCGCCGAAAGAGACATTTTTGAGAAAATTAATTTTGATGAAGTAATTGATGAATTTTCATTCATAAAGGCTAGAAAAATACATGCTTAAACTAAATCCAATCTCCAATATAATTATAATTATTTGTCTAGTAAAACCCTACATTGCATCACTTAAACTTTTGTCTTTTTAAAATTAATTATGGCTATAATTTAATATCTTTTTATTAAATTTTTTTAAATTATTGATTTCAGGTAGGATTTTTTAACAATTAAGCAATCAAAATTTGCTTAATTAGTTATATTAAGGAAATTAGTAAAATTTTATTTTAACTATTTTTCCTATATTCCTAATGTATTAAGATAGATTTATGCAACCACTGTTGGAAAAGAAATTCTGTATGATAGGGTTAATAAATAGTTATTTTTGATTATATTTGTTTTTGAAAAAATATATATATTGTTTGTAAATAAATATATATAATGTGAAAAAAACAAATACATAAGAACACCTGCTGTATTATTTATTTTCTGGTGAATTTTATAAAAAAGCAAATATGACTACGGGGGTGCAAAAAAAATACTACATACCCTCGCTACGCTTCTGATGAACACGAGACAAATATTATTAGATATTCAAAAAGTTTTTTTTTTTTTAATAACACAAACAAAGTTAAGTAATTTCTACATAGCAGCCTTTTGCAACATGTAACCCATCAACACTTAGCTGGAAATTGAGTTCAGTCAGAATGAACTTCCAAGCATGAAACCACTTTAGAGCAGACAATTTTCCTTGGAATGGAAGGTAGCCACTGTAGAAAGATTTCACTGTATAAAATTTTATATAAAATTACTTTTTACATTAAAAATATAGGTAAAGTAAAGCTTACGGTGCAAAGCCCTTTCTCTCCACTTTAGCTCGTCAATTCCTTGCTGCCTAGCAGAAGACGGAACGGCAACGCCAGAACATTTGTTTTGGTTGCAGAGGAATGTTCCTATTCATGTCTTGTTCATGCAGGAATCGTTACATTTTTATTTTGAGCTTCAGCGCTGCGATTTTATTGGTCAGGTATGTGCTATGTATGCTTTCATTGGTCGATTTCTTCGTATCTGAATAAAACTTTGTTTGGAATTCTACATTTTGATTTTTGACAGATAGGATAATGCATTTGTTTCGTGTGACAAGGTAATGAAAAATGGCTTCAAACAAAATGACAAATAAAATTTATTAGATTAATATTTTTCTGTGTGTTTCACTTATCAATGAAAAAGCAAAGTTCTTCGCTCATGTTCACTTTGACGAAGGAATGTTTTGAGGCAAGAATTCATTTTGGAATTAAAAAAAAAAAATCTTTGATGAACATAACATTCAATGAACAATCGCAGATACTAGTTTCCCGCTTTGCTGAAAGCGAAGCCGCCGATGTTTTTTTAAGTTTAAAAAATTTGGGGGAACACACTTGCAATGACACAGGCAACAATAAAATGCTCACTGCACACCCAAAACAAAATGTCCTCACATCGCACACAATCCTAAGTAGAGAGGAATGGACTCTTCGCACCGTAAACTTTACTTTTTAAACTAAACTAAAATAGTTATTAAATACTTAATTAAATAATAAATTAGGATAATTTCAATTAGTAAAAAAATGACAAATAGAACTTGGGTTTATTTAGTGATTATATATTTTTCTGATCACATAATTGAGAGATTTTTTCTTTGCCTTATAACAAAAATTGTTTGCATGGAATTTTTGAAGTTGGTTGGTCATATTTTGGAATTCATTGTTTGGAATGCTGTCTTCACCTGCGCGATGGTTTCTTTGATGCGCAGCATTGTTCATTTTTCTTTTTCCTATATTAAGAGCGTTTCCTCCCAAGTGCAAATATTAGAACTGAGTAAGTCTTAACTTTTTACTATTACTTGTTTTGAAGAACATTTGCCTTTAGTAGCGAAGATACTAAGGGAAAATGTTCTGCTGCTTCATTAGAGTAATTAAAAGAAGCTGATTTCCTATCACTCACTAAGTTAGCGAAGCTACTAGGTTCCTGCTTTGCTGAAAGTGAAGTCGCTGATGCTTTTTTAAGTTAATAAAATTTGCCCGGTGCCCACTTCAGGCATCATGAGCACAATTTGTTCTGCTTCATTAGAATAATTAAAAGTAACAGATTCCTTACATTCAATGAGCTAGGAAAACTAGTAGTTCTGTTGAAATTCTACATTTAAAACGGGAGACAGTGCAATGACAAACGCAGTGGGTTCGAAAAAAGATTAAACTTTAAACGATTAACTTTTAACTGTGACCGATGCACATTTGTTTACCATTAGCATCCATCTTGCTTTGCCGCACTAGCGCCATTTTAATAAGAGTGTGTTCCAACTTGTAGATTTCAATCAAAAACATAAATATGAATAAAGCAAATATCATTAACAGTACTCTTATTATATATATAAAAAATACAAACAGAAAATAAATATAACTTATTCTACCAACATATAAAATCCCATTTTAATCCCCAAAACAACAGAATTGACTAATTTGAATGTCACTGTTACCACCACACCATTTAAAATGTTAATCGTAAATAATAACACAAAAATCCAGCAACTTTAAAATTGACAAAGACAAATAGGATATAGATTAACAGATGGTAAAAAATGTTTTAAATCATAAAAAAACTTTTTTTTATTAAGAGTCAATATTATTAGCTAAGAAAAAATTACAAACACTTTATAACATAAATTAACTTTTTTTAATGTAACTTATTTTTATAAAATGTTTGATTTTATTTTCATATAAAGAAACAAAATAAAATTATAGGAAATGTAAAACTTCCATGTGTCAAAATAATAAAAACTGGTAGTGTCGAATATTTTTTTAAAAAATACATCAGAGAGAAAATTATAAGTCAATGCAAAAACAATCAGACCAATAGCCTAAATAAATTTCTAATTTTGAGATCATAAATTATTAAAACAAGAAAACTTATCATGACATTTCATTTTCCATGTACAGTACTTGACAGTTCAAAACATATCAAAAGTGAAATTTTATATGCATTAAATTGCCCGACTCAAGAAGATTCAGCAAAAATAAGTAGATATAAAACGAATAGTCATTCATTATTTACTTTCCAAAAAAGTTTTTGAGGGGGGCAAGTGAAATAAATATTTATTTTTACTAAAACTACATACCTAATATATGTATCTCATTAAACTTTAGTAATGCCCATATTTTTTACAAATCATTTATTAAATATCTCATAACCTTATAAATGAATCTAAATTTTCACACATAAATAATATACGGTTTATTATTAAATCATCATTAAAAATGATCCAATACTCAGTAGCATAAATAAAATATATATATTTTTATGGGTCAAATATTTTCTCTTTGCACTGCCAGTAAACAATGGTATAAATACAAAACATAACAGTATATTTAATGCTAAGAGCTGTGTAAGTAGTGTTTGAAAATTTTACTTGTAATATAAAGGAAATGATTGAAGTTAATATTAATAAACCAAAAATAACCACATAAAAATTACGTTTAAACAAAAATTTTCAGTAATAAAGACTTACAATTTGCATAAACCGATCAATAAGAAATACACCAAAAGGAAAAAAAAAAAAACTTTTTTGATTTCTGGAATCGAACACTTCACATTACGATAAAACAACAATTTTCACTCATAACCAAACCAAACAAACTTCTAAATTCACTTTTTCGTTTTTCCAATACAAAGTTACCTATCGTTGCCAAATAATACAACTTTTAATAAAGTCAATGTTGCACTAGAGCTACATGTTAACAGACAATCTGAGATCGATTTCGAAGGAAATGTCCTAGGATAGGTGAATTTCCGTGTCTTTTTACCTGCATGTGATAACTCCACTAAGTTCCTTACGATATAGCTAAAGGATAGAGAAAAAATGAATATTAGATAATTCAGGAAGAAAATGCTTTAAATAATCTCTAGTTGAAGTGTTATTCTGGAGAACAGACACTTTATAAATATTTTAGGACAGCAATCAATTAATTATATTGCTTTTGTGCTCTTCAGAATTGAAATCAATATTCATTGAATCTAGAAAAAAATGCCAATATAAAATTTATATGTGTTTTATATGGAATATTGAAAAAATTCGAAGCCACTTTTTTGAGTCTCGGCAACACAAACTTTTGATGTGGAAAAATTTGTGTGGCAACTCCGGGCTTTGAATTTCTTTTCGTGTCGGTTTTCTTGAGAAAGCAACGTGTGTTGTCCCAAGCATTCTCTTTATCATTAAAAAATGCCTTTAAACGGTAAGAAAAGTATTGTAGTTCGTTTTATTGTCATAAATTATTGCATTGGATTTTATTCGTTTGGAACTGTGAGTAACAAATGAAGAAATGTTGGCGAGGACAAGTGCCAATTTTATTGTTCTAGCTTCCAGTGCTTGAAATTCTTGAAGGGGCCAGAGATATAAGGAGCTAATAGAAATTTGGAAGCATATATCTAAAAATGGGGCCCATAAATTAGCCTATAGCAGAATACAGTTGATTCTCATAAAACGTGACACAGACTTTTCCCCTGAAAAGTGTGTAGGTTGCTGGTTAATTTAAAGGGAAAATAAAATTGTTTACATGAGAAATAAGTTTCTTTGAATTGTTATTTGCTTTGAAACTTTCACTTTGAATAATGCAAATTTAGAAAACCATAAACGTTTTTGTTTCATTTAGAAATTGAGTTGACACTTGGGATTTGTACCTTATATGAGATTCACAAAAATTGTGATAAATTTTATTTATTCCTTATTGAAATGGTGTCATTTTAAAAATTGAAAGTTTCGACTGGTAAATTAGCATAAATTTTTTTCAATCTTGGTGTTTTGATTAGTAGTTTTAATTGATAGTGTTTTGAAAGTAATGTAGGGTAGATGCTCCTGTTTTGGCCACCTTAAGAGAAAATTTGAAATGGAAATTTCACAGTGGATGACTGTTTAATAAAGCATATTAAAGGTAAGACCAAAGTGTACGGTACATCTCTCGCCAAGCCGGTGCCAAATCATGAAAAACACGCCAAACGTCAGCCGTGTTACCACATTTACCATGTTACCGTCCGCCATTGGGTTATCACATTTATCGATTTTTCGCTAAATGGAATTCAAGTTTGGCGCCGTACCGTACACTTTAGTTTATTGATATTAAATCATACTTATACTATTCTTTAGCAAATTTTATTGGCTTTCTGCTGGTTATAAAATTTTTCTGAAGAATATTTTAGATTTTGAGTTAAGAATTTTTAAATAAATTAACCCAATTTGCACCAGTTTTGGCCAATATTATATTTTTAATAGACATTTTAATAAATTGTAAGCAAAAACAAATCATTTGTAGGCAATATGTATTTTAGCACATTATTTTCTGTTATTTTAAATGTGATTTTCTTTTATGAATTTATAAAGATTTCTAATAAAATTTACCTAAGCTGATTTTAGCTGCAGATTTCAGTTTTTTTTTTTTTTTTAAATGGGAATGCAGAAAACAATTTAATTTGGTTGATAAAATACAAACTGTATATACTCGCACAATATTTTTTTGATAAAATATGAAACAAAAAATGGGAGAGGAATAAACGGAATTACAAAAGCATAGATTTTTTAAAAAATCTTACAGATCAAGAATTTGCATTATTATACTCACTAACAATATATATATTTATATAATTTCACTACAAATGTTTTTATAATTTTTAATTGGAACAACCAAATTAATCAGAATCATTTTTTAAATTGGAAGTTATCCATGCATATAAAAGAATATTCCTTGTCACTTGATTCGGGTTCCTCAAGCTGAAATTTTCTAACATAAATGTGAGGTAAATATTCAACATGGATGTTTTTGACATTCCATTTTAAATTAACTGCATTACAAACTTTAGATAGTGAGTAACAAAATCATTTTATGGAAATGTTACCTGCCTTCTTATTTTTAATTGGAGCCATTACTATGTAAAATGAAAACAAAACTCAGTTACTTTTATTTTAGAAACGGAACTAAATTAGTTGATTTTATTTCATCCAGATATTTTTAAATTTATGTAATGGCTAAAAACACAATGAAGTTATGTGGCCAAAACTGGAACATGTACTGTTCCACTTTTGGCCACCACCCATTTAATCTTAAAAATAATTAATTTTGATATGAAATCAGAATAAATAGAAAGCTTGCCTCATAAACCCTAAGGGTAATCAGTTTTAGATTAATCATTTAATTCTGAGATCTTGTTGAAAAATTGCTAATATTTTTTCCTTAACAGTTGCGAGTATACAATACATGTTCATGCATTTAATTTTTTTTACAAGTCTCATGTTTGCGAAAAATGAACCAATTGGATTGAAAATAGTAAAATGAGGATTGTTTAAAGTATAGGATTGCTTCTTATTAGTTAATTTGAAATTATTGGAAAAACAGATCCAATATGGCCAAAAGTGGAGCATCTAACCTTATTTTGTTAATAAAATTGTTTAAAAAAAATGAAATTTTTTTTCAGAAGTCTCGTATTGTGTGTTCGGGTAATAGGAAGAAAATGTTTTGTTAAATTTTTGTAAAAAAATATCACTTCCAGTAGTGCATGTTTAAGATCACAAAATTTTGTTTTAACATTCTGTCTCCAATTAACTTTTGTTCTAGTACAAATTCATATACCAAAACTTATCCAATTTATTTATTTTTGAAAAGTATCACAAACTCTTGTATATTTTTTTGATATTTTACAAACTTTTTTTTTTGCTTTTGGGTTTATGCTTATGGAACTAATGTTGTATATAATTTAACTAGCGGAATGTTATTGTTGTTTATTGAATGGAAAACTTGGAAATTATATATTTTGAAATATTTTTAGCTAACAAAAAGTGAGCAGGATTTTCTGACATCAAAAACTGAATTGAGTCATGCATATATATTTTTACAGGTATCCCTCCCATAGCTGCTTTACAGGCTGAGACAGTTTGGATTGATGGTGCTAGGTATCAAGATGCAGAAAGGCAATATTATGAAATGTTAACTCAAGGGAGACTAAGAAATGAACCAGTGCAAAAAAATTCTAAAAATAGTTCTGTTGGAAATCAGCAAGCACAAGAAAAGGTATAATTTGGCCTTGTATTAAGCTTTTGATGTTTTAAAATTGGTTTGTTGATGTTAAAATATTGTCCCATTTCTGGGCTTGATGTTCTTGGTATATTCTAGCGTATTTGGAACAATTATTGTTTTAGTTTAATTTTTCTAATTTTAGTTAGTATATTTTTGTATTCCTTTTTAATTCTTGATTATTTTTGAATAGTTTAAGAATTTTTTCTTATGTGCAAGGCAAAGGTTTCAATCTTTATAATTTTGCATTCATTTTTTCATGAAATATCCTCATTTTACTTTATTCAAGTTTGTTTTTACTTATGACTTTTATAATAAATTGGTATTTTAAGTTGATTTTACAGCTGATAGTCGAATTTGAATTTTAAATGATGATTTTGGTAGTTAATATTTTAATCCTTTATAACAAATTTATAGTAAATTATAAATATAGGTAACTTTTTTTTAAACTTAAAGATCAAATTTGAAGTAGTTATGTATTGTAATCTTGGTAATTTCTATTCAATTTAAAGTATCAGACAAAAATACCTATAAAATATCTTTATTTAAAACATATCTTTAAAATAAGAATTGTATTATGGATTGAAAACAGAAGTATAAATTCTAAATACACAAGTCCTTATTATGTTCTATTAGATCTTATAAAAACCTAATTAATTTGCAATAAATTAATATCTGCTTGATTCTCTATAAGCATTTCTTTGCATTTATGTATATAAAATATTTATTTTGTCATTAAATTTTGAATCCATATCCAAGACCAATGTTGTAAAATTCAGCATTTAATAAGATGACTGGGAAAGAACGTGCTGAATTTCTTACACTTTATAATTTCACATAGTTCTTAATTGTAATCTTATAGAACTGAAAAAAAGAAATTAATGTAGTCTTATTAGACCATCGCATGAAACTGTTAAGGATAGCTTTTGAAGCTGGGAGTCCTTTTTTTTTTATGGTATTTAGTATTTATATACCTCGTAATTCCCTTGGATCCCTGTAGTTTTCTCATGATGGTTTCGGCTGTGGTTTTGAATGGTTCTAATAGCCTAGTTTAAAATTTTAGAGCTGTATTAATGACTAATGCTTTAATATCTCAATTTTTAAGAAATGTTTCATTTGCCTTTTTAATTTCTTATTTGGTTTCATTTAACAGTTTTATTTAATATGCTTTCATTTTACTAATTGGTTTTATCTTTTTTTCCTCTTAGCAGGTTAGAAAGAGTGCGATTTTAACTAGTTTGTTTTCAATGTATTTATAATTTGTCAAATTATTTATAAAATTAAGTATGCTAACATAAGATAAATAAAAATAATAAATTTTTGTGTATGATCCTTTAGTTCATTTTTCTTAAAATTGCTTTTTATTTAAAGCAGTGCTTCTTAAACTGCGAGTTGCAGCCCCGTGTGATGTTGCAAGAAATACTTTGATAGTACCAGATTATTTTAGATTCTTTAATATTTGTTAGAGAAAATAATCTTCTCTTAAAAAGTTTAATTAAATTTATCTGAATCATTATTTTTTCAGTATAATTTTCATATTTTGAGAAATTTTTCGGGTCCAAAGGCGGGTGTTTTTTTGGAAAGGAGTTACAGGTAGGAAAAGTTTAAGAAGCCCTGATTTAAAGTGTCTTTTTCCTAAAAAGTGTATCTGAATAAAACATTCTTTTGTCTAATCTCATTTGAACTTGTTCTATTTTAACCCATTCTATGGTACTGTTAACTCGCATAAGCATAATGTTAAAGAAATAATAAAGCTCTGGTGTTGTGATTATGATAGCCTTTTTTGAATTTTGGTTGATGTAATCTGTTTATTCAACTAACTCTTAAAATGCTTATGATTTATTCAGACTACTGAATGGGTTAAGTATTTGTGTGTGTGACTGGTGCATTTCTTTGTGCATTTTGTAACTATTTCAGCTTTTTAACTTTCACTCATGTTTGGAAAAGGGCTTAGGCTTTTTTCTTTGCTAATGTAAAATGTATTCTTGATTAAAATCTAGAGGAGGGTACCCTTCTGTTAGATAATCCTACCACATAGAGTCAAAGTAAGAAAATGTATTCAAGTCGTTCCTCCTGTATTAAGATGGGCATTTACGAGAAGTGAAAACTATTCCATTTGGCCCAAAGAGCGTTGTTCCCCCCCCTCCCCTTCCACCCATTCAAGTCAATAGATTAGGCAAGTCATTCACAGAGGCTCTAAAGTTTGTTTTGAAGATCCTTGTTTGAGAAGATTCAAAGTCTCAGGCTGACTCCCACGTACTTTCCACCTCCCCAACGCTCTCCACACAGGATTGATTTATCACTGCCTTGAAGAATCAATGTTCTTTTTTTATGGCCTTCCATTCCAATGGATTTCAAATTCATTTGAATTCTAACAACTCAATTTATCTGCACCAATTTTCATCTGGATTTCATATTGACGAAAGGTTTTGCCTTCCTGTGTTCCAAAAATCGTGGTGTTGAACAGTGGTGAATGTCTCTTTAGCCTATGTGAATTTGAGGTAAAGATGTTTTAGATTTAGTTTTATAGTTCCTGTTACAAGTTTGCAATATTCATGATCCCTTTTCAGCACATAACACATAAAGTTTTAGATATACATACATGAATAGGTTTTTCTTTTTAAATAATCTTTTTAAGTTTAAATAAAGAGCTTTTATTCTTCTAAGCAGTAAGTTGTACATCACTTGATTACCTTAATTGATGAAATTTTAAAATGTAGAATAGTAAAAGTTTTCTTTTAATGATAAGATTAGCTTGCATCTTTTTAATTTATTCTTATAAAATTCTTTTCGATGATATTTATATTATAAGCTTGAATAATTTTGGTCTTTTTCTTATTGGATTCCAAGACTTAGGTATCTTCTGCTTTTTAAAATATCTTTATTCTGTGTTTGCGTCTGAATTTGATGTTTATTTCTTCCAAAAGGGCAGTTTTGTGAATTTCCTTACTAACATTATGACTAATTTCCGGAATGGTACTTTGGGCTAATGTTAAATGGTGTTGGATAATTTATCTTGCATTGTCTTTGCAGAACATTTCAAAATCTTTCCTTTAGGAAATGGGCTTTTATAGAAATGTAGAAGTTGGCAGATTATCTAAGTAATATTTGGAATAAAATTAAAATCTTTAAAAGTTTTTAAAAAATGTCATTTAATTTTGACAAACCATTTACTGAGTAGATATTGTGACTCTTGGATTAGTGAGGTGGTCAATGAGTGTATTTTGGAGTTGTTATATTTCATGGACAAGTTTGTCCAAATCTTTTTTGTAATTGTGATTCAAGGGGGGGGGGGGGAATGCTTATAATCAATTAAATGTAACACTAATGAAAAGATATTGTGAAAATTTTTATTAAATAACTCTTCAAATAAATTTTGCTTCCTATGTGCTTATTTTACCATACAGATTTATATTTATCAGAATCCTTAGTTCTTTTTTAAATTTTTCTAGATAAGCCATTCGCATTAAAGCGTAAAATAAACAGAATTTGTTTTTTGTATTAAGGCATCTTTCTTAAGAACTTAAAACAAAAGCTTAAATGTTCATTATATATAATATAGGGGTGAAAATTTACTTAACATTTTAAGCATGCATCCCTTAATTTTTTTCCCTTTTACCGTAATGTGCTGAAAGTATATCAAATATTTATCCAATATATAAAAGTTAACCCATGCCTTATCGAGCTAGATTGAATAAAGATGTAGGAACAAAAAAAATGCTATAAATTAAATGTTTGAAAATTATATTTATTACTCATTAAGGAATACTATAATTTTGCTATAAAATTATTAAATAGCATCTTTATAAGGGCATATGAAACAACAAATTCAATTTTTAATTTTGTATTTAAATAAATTTTTCTTTAAAATTAGTCTTACAGTCTTGGTACTGCTTTCTTTCATCTTCGACACATTAGAGAAGAAATTGCCTCTGTTCTTCATCCACAGTTAAGAGCCTGTTAAAATCTTGCATAAAGTTCGCCATTCTTTCGACTGTATTGTTAACGAATCCGTGATTCATGAATGTTTCTTGCGACTTCAAATAATAATTGACCCTATCCCAAAGATCTGGATTGAGATTCAGAAAGCTAATTTCTTTAAAACCTTTTCTAAGAAATTAAGTCTTCTATTGTTTTTTCTGAAAAAAAATAATGAGCCTAATTATTATGTATTTTCTAAATTCTGAATGACTTAAGTTGCAAATATTCATTAGAAAAAACTTGTTAAAAATTGAAAAATGATGAAAATGACTGCATTAAATTATGTTTATAAAATCGAAGAAGGTCTAATAAAAGTGTTTTTAAGTAAAATAGTGTTAAAATTAAAATCTTATCTAAGAGAGGGAAACTTCATTAGTATTAATATTTTCCCGTTTTGAATTCTCTATGATGTACATTTTAGAAGCAATGTTAACATTCTTATCAAAAATTGCTAAAATGCTTGACTCTTCATTTAAATATCATGGGTGGTTGCAAAATTTCTTCAAAGCAACTGACGAAGTGCCCCGATTTATGTAATCATTTTTCTTTAAATATGTTTAAAAGATTAAATGGAGTACCGACTGCTGATGATTTCTCCAACCATGCTTTTAACATTCACCATTACAAGAAATAAATGTTGCAGAACCCTTTAACAGTGGGTGTTGTTTATAAACCATATATGTATAAGAAAGTACCCATAATTAAAGGGTTATATGGTTCACATCAGACACTTTTAAAGCCAATTGCTGTCTAAATAAAAACTGTGCATAATTCAATGAGCTCTGGATAACTGCTTCATTCTTCCGTACATTAAAAAGATAATTCTCTTTTCTCAGTATTTCATTCAAGTATTTATTCCCTTTTCAAAATTATTCTGGTTTTTTAAAAGAAAACTTCTGGAATACTAATCACTTGTCTAGAATAAATAAATTGAATGATAAAAAGGAATGCTTGTGTGAAATTTCTTGTGAACAAAAAAAAAGTAAAGAACGATTGAAATGAATACGAGTGGGCAAATTGTGATGACAGAACATGCATCAGGATGTCCAGCACAATATATCTGGTTATAAATTAGTTCTGATACCATATTAAGAGTCATTGATTACTTCTAAAATATCGACATCTGCTATAGATGCAAGACCATCATAACAAGATGCCAGATGAACAGAAAACGATTTTTGTTAAGTATTAATTTGGCTGCCATTTTCATTGTTCTGTCAAATCTTTAAAAAAATGGAGTAGAGACACTATCTATAATTTAAGACAATTTGCAGGGAAATTGTAAGTGTATCTGAAATTAAAGATGGAATGTGTATTCATAACTCCATTTTTAGTACCTTTTATTCTGGCATCTTTCTCTTGCAAGGACTTTTATCTGAAAGCATATATACTACTGGGTAAAAGTATTGCAAGATTTGAAAAATTCGAAATATTTGGGGTTAATTTGAATGCGATGGTTTAGAATCAATTGTGGACAATGGAGGGTTGTACAATCATGGGAACTCGCATTTTACAGTAAAGATTTTATCACGGAGGTATTTAGGGGACCAACCAGAAATTGATTGAGACAAAAAGGGATTTCGACTTGCTCAATTTCACAGAAAGCTGATAATGATTTGCAACTTTCATCAATGATCATGTTTAATATGCACATTGCTTACTTGTATTTTCGTAGAAATAGCATGTATAATTGGTAAGATATAAAGGTTTATTTAAAAATCCCAAATTTTTCCACATACAGAGTTTCCAACCAAATCATACACAACTTATGGATTACATGGGGTAAAGTTAGTGACTGCTCATCCATAAGAGCTGCAGTCCCCCCCAAAATTATTTTAAAAGATTATATTTTCGTTTTTATTCTCATTGGCTTACTTTTCCACTTTGAGAATTCAGTGCTCAACAAAAATGGCAACAGGTAATAAAAATGGTAAAAAGAAGACGGAAAATCAATCAAGAATTAAGAGAGACAGACCAGAGTTGCATCAAGTTTTATCCCTCCTACGGATCCGATATTAATGCGAAGAGCATCAGGAAATGGGAGAAAAGCAACCCTTTCTCCACTTGAAATTGCATTCATTTGAGCTGCATTTTTTTCAGCTCTCATTTGACTCCTTTTTTGCTTTTTCTCTGTAGTTCAGTCGTGTTTTTTTTTTTTTAAATCCAATTCTGGAAGAGTTGTAATTTTTTGCTTCTTAGTGTTTTCTTGGGTACTGATTACAATTCTGAGGTTTGCCACCAATAATTTTGGTTGGAATTTTAGTTATAACCAAAAAAACATTTTAAAAAATTCTCCAGTTTTTGCTTATAACTCAAAAACTATCAATTTTTAGTATATCATTATATACCAAATTAATCAGCACACAATTTCCTACGACTGAGGTCTAAAATTTTTGCAACACTGCTTCTTTCTGAGCTGACAAGCCGCCACTGGATAAAGTATTATATTAAAATTTAAAGCAAATACCATGGATTTTCTAGGAAATATGAGTGTAGGAAATAATTTTTAACTGCACATGTGCAAACATAGCATAATTTTTCTTTCATAATGTCAAATCCAGATATGTAACGCAGCTTGTATAAAAAGATTCCAGTTGAATGCCATTAAGATTTAGAAAGATATCAGTATTACAGGGAGCGGAGTTTATGTTTCCCTCCTAGAGAAGATATCTGGCTGTGACGTTATGAAGTAAGAATTTCTCTATGTTTTGTGCATATGGCATTAAAAATTATTTGTTACAAATATTCATATTTCCTTTAGTTTGCCATGTATTCCGTAAGTTTTGTACAATTTGGTTGAAAACTCTGCATGTTATAAGCAAACAAACATGCGAAAAAATTTGGGATTTTTTAAAGAAACCTTTATACTTCCCGTTTATATTTAAATAATTTGGTAAGAAATTCTTCTCCGAGTCTGCCAGCCTCGACCGATTTTGACAATTTTTGTTTCTTATGAAAGCTTATGACGTCTAGATATGTGATCAAGGGTCTTGCCCCCCCCCCCCCCCCATTTTCGAACGAAATCTAAAAATCTTTTTCTCACTGTACATTCTCTATGGGGGAAAACCTTTGGACAGTTTGCCAGCAACAACTACCTGACGGATTTCAACATTTTTTTTTAATTGAAGTGTTATGTCTAGATATGTCATCGTGGGTCACCTGTTCCCCCCTCCATTTTTGAATGAAATAGAAAACACTTCTCCACCATACCTTCTCTGTTCTTGCAATTTCTTTCAAAAATGGGGGTTGGTAGGGGACAGACAAACTGTGATGACATATCTAGACATCATAAGCTTTCATATGAAATAAAAATTGTCAAAATCCGTCGGTTGGTTGTTGCTGGCGAACTGTCCAAAGGTTTTTCCCCATAGAGAATGTACAGTGGGAAAGTTTTTTTTTTTTTTTTTTTCATTTGAAAAAGGGTGGTTGTGGGCAGGCGACCTTTGATCACATATCTAGACGTCATAAGCTTTCATATAAAATAAAAAATTGTCGAAATCGGGTTGGGGCTGGGGAATTTCTATGAGGTTTACCCATCGACAATGAACAGAGAAGTGTTTTTCGATTCCATTTGAAAATGGTGGTGGTGGGGGGGGGGGACGACCATTGATGATATATCTAGACCTAACCTTTCAAATGGGGGAAAAAAGTCAATCCTTCTTGTGGTTGGGGCTGGCGAACTGTCAGAGGGTTTTACAATATTATTTTAAATATATAGTTCCCTACAGTTCCATCACAATGGTGTATCAAAAATATTATAAAATACCTCTTGTAGGTGATGGAAACTGTTTAGTTATTGAGATTTCATGCTGTATTTATGGATCTGAAGACTTGTTGCCGAAATTCGTGAAAAATTTATACAAAATATTACAACTAGATGAGGTTTATTGAAAGATTTTACAATTTTAAAGGAATCTGTTGTCTACAACGAATATAAAATCTACTATTGTTTTATGGTCTGTTCCACTGATCTTCATGCAGTATTTAAAACTGAAAAAGGTAGTGGCTGAGGGCCTCAAAGCAGCAAGGTGGCAGGGGTAGTGCTGAGCAAAGTGGGTGCCGGCCACAAACCCACCCGGAGGGCTCAGAGAGTGGCTAGTCTTTATGAAAGTGCATGTAAGCAATGTCTGTATGGAACAAAATCATTGATGAAATCTTCATTATCAGCTTTGCATTGAAAGATGCAAGACAAAATCCCTTTTCGTCTTTGTCAATTATTTTAGATTAGAAATTTTACCTTGACACTAAACTTACCACAACCAAGCAAATGGCAGTTTCAATGCATCAGCGATGTGTCGGTATGTTTAGTGTTAAATTTTGGTTTTTCCAATCAGTCTGAGATAATAAAGGGTTATATCATGAAAGGGTATTGTACAATTTAAATTGGTGGTTCATCCAGCAATACAGAGTTATTTGAAACAATTGCACCTGTTACAAATGGCTGTATCTTCCTTGTAAACAATGACGGAATGAAATTTTCAATGCAATACAGAAGGGGAGCCTAAGGTTTTCTTTCCATGTGTAATAATTACCTTATGTGACTTCATCACATTTGTGCAGTAGTTTGTTTCACTACCATGGGAAGCATTCTCTATGCATACCTTCAGACCATTCACTGTTGAGCGTAAAAGAGGCATTATGACAGTCTGTTGCACATCCCAATAAAATGAAAACAAAGAATTTCCAAAAATTTAGATAGCAACATGCTTCATAGTAGAAGTGGACTACTGTGTGTATGTGACTAAGAGATTTATATACACAAACACTTTTAAGTTTTCTTCTCTATTATGTTCAAATTTTATATTTCAGTTGTTCTTCACAGGGAAGTTATAGCCATTTGTAATTGGTGTAACCCTGTATTGGGGAGGGGGGATTGGAAATACAGGTCTATTAATGTTATAAAAAGAGAACAATATAAATAGACATTAGAGTTCAATATAGAAATTAAGGAGTTCAACTTAAATACTTATAATTTAGCTTGTATTAATGATAAAATGGGCTCAATTGAGTAGGCTCCATTTTTGATGTACTGTGAGAAGTTAAGAATTATCTAGGAATGCATAGGCAATGTTGATGCATTTAAAAATGGATTTTTTTTCACCTTCATTTTAAGAATAAACTCAAGTGTGTGTTCTTTCTATTTTATATGCTTGTAAATATACAAGATTTTCAGAACACGATGGAATGAAATTTTCACAGAAGACACTTCTGTTTTCTTTTGTATTTGAACCAAACTCATGAATAAATCGTATTCAATTAAATACATTAACATTGGTAAGACAAATGAATAAAATAGTTATTTCTGTGATTCATCAATTAAAAATCTAATTCCCTTTTCTCGGTTTTATATGTCAATATTGCCAAATTTTTATTACAAAGATTCAGATTTTTTTTCAAATACTAATGTGAAGACCAGCTAATATAAATCATTTGAATAATATTGAGGAGATAAGGTTTGATTTTTTTTCATAAAACATGGTGTATCTTATTTTTCTTTACCTCTTCCCATATTTCTTTGCAGCTATGTCCGTCCTGCTTTGAATCTTTTTTAACTTCAACTTCTGCATATTGTGAGCACTCTTTTGCTTAAGCTGTTTTCAACCACTGAAAGTGTTTCCTTCCAAATCTGTTGCATATGAGAGAATGTTGGAAATGCTCACTGCTTCTGTCAGTTTGGCATAATAGTTACATTCATTTAGTTAATTAGGTTTCCAATCAATCTTTACATAATATTGTGTTTATAAGGAAACAAACTGAATATAGAATGGTTAAAATAGTCTTAAATAAATGCCCTTCTCAACCTTGTTCAGATTTCTGTTTTGCAGAGTTAATTATTTAAATGTTTATTTTTATTCTATACGAAATTTTGGCTTTGGCTAATAAAATCAAATTGGTTTTATATATATTATAGCAAACCAAATTTTTCTAAATTGAAACTGAAAATAACTGCCTGTCCCCCTGTTTTAAAGGCTTTCAAGTGCTACAGGAGGTTACATCATTATAAGGCTATTTCTCTTTTCCTTATTGTTCAATTCTAGAATTTTACTTAGTTTTGAGGGGTCTGATTTGCTATCTAAAATAAACCAGCAATTTAATATTAAAACAAAATTCTATTTTAATTAGCTGAAGATAGAATCTTTTCAGCTAATTTGCTCTATCCATTTTAGGTTCAGACCCAAGTTGCCAAATCTTAGTTTTTGCTGTGAAAAAAGGGTATCCTCCTATAGATTTTAATCTTCAGTAACCTTAAAATAGCATGGTGTAACATCCCTGACCTTTTTTATTTCTGCTAGGCGACACCAACGTCTTCATTAGCTAGTGAAATAGCTCATGCTCGTCAGAAAATACAAAATATTTTGAAGTCAGTGAGTAAATTTCTATTCGCTTGTAGGGAAGTTACCTCTCATGGTTAAAGTTATTGCTTTTATGTGTTTGCTAGTTCTTTTAAACTAAACATATGCCTATATTGTATTTATTTTTAAAATTAATATAAGCATTAGTGAAGTATTTTATCTGAATATGTACTTTTTATTGCTATGTTTCTTGTTTGTTACAGATGCTTAAGCTTCATTGACTTAGTATAAATTAGAAATTGGCTATATAAACTTGATGTCTCGCATTGTAAAAGTTAATGTGTTATCTTCCTTGGAAGCATGTTTACTGCAGTGTAAAAAGAATCTAGACATTCTATACCAAAAAATTCATTCAAATTTCTACATGACATTAAGGATTTAACTTAATTTTCTAATAGATAAGGTGTGTCTGGTTATGCCATTTAAATGAAAACAAAATTTAGTTTTTTGGAAAAAAACGCTGAAACTTTTCACAATTTCTTTTACTCTATACAAAGCATTTTATGCTAAATTTGGTGCTTTCAGGATCAATAGTCTTTTTTGGAAAGGGCAAACAGACATAATTTCCTATAGATAATATAAAGTGGTTAGAATCAAAGTACTGAAAAGGGATTGCCAGATCTCAGTGGTATATATTTCAAAATATAGGGAAACGAATGACGCCAAGGAATTCCAAAATTGAGCAATACATGAATAGTTCCAAACATAAACATGATTAAGTCATCATTGTATAATGATTGAATCGGTTGTGATATATTTAAATTGCCAATTATGCTTGAAGTAAAATATATACTAACAGTTGTGTTGATAAACACAAAAATGTCTATTTAATGCATATGTAGATTTTAGAAAAAAAATTCTTTTTATCTTTGTCATTAATTTCCCTGTATTCTGAAATATTTTCTCTGATATTTGGCTGTCGTATTCTCTACAGTGCTATGAGCATGGATACTTTAATATTTACCACCATGTATATCTACATATGTGCTGATATGAACTAAAAGGGAGGAGAAAGTCTTGCTTTCTATTTTTACATAATTTGAGATTTAAGTATTTTTAAAGTAATTTGTTCATGAGGAATAGTGGAATTATTGTCTGTTTTTTTAAAGTATTTCCAAGGTGCAACACTGCCAACTTACATTTGTTTTTAGGAAAAATTGTTAATTTGTTTGGTTTTCTGCTGCATAACATGGATTTTGTGAAAGAAATTTGAATAATTGGCCTATTATATTTATGTTCATAAATATAGAATTTGATATGCATGTATTGTAAGTTTAATTAAGTCCCATTTGTTTGCCATAATTGTAATTTTTATTCATTCATTTACTCAAATTAGTGAACTGTAGGAAATTAAGAATCACTGATTTAATTTTCTGCCAATGCTGACACATTGCAGCTTTAAAAAATTTTATAGCTTTATATTAATTTTTTAAGGTTTTAGAGACTATATTTCAATTAAAATAAAGCTGCAGCAGGTTTTCAGAAGCATCTGGCAGTTTGTAAGCTGAAGTCATCCAAGTACAAGTGGACATAGAATTAATGTATCCGATTTCCTTCACCCATATTTATTTAAAAGGACCATATTCCAGTTTCCATTTGAATTGAAAAATAATAAGTATAACTAGTGGTTATTTTATATTTTGTCTTATATATTTAGTTTTATAGGTACGTGTATTTACTTTGTGTGCAACAAATAATCACCAATTTTACTTCACCAGGCTTAGTGTTAATCTTAAATTGCTTTTTTAAAATTTTCTATTCCTGCTGTTGAAAAATCAATAGAATTTTGCTATTCGATTGACTATAATTTGTAAATGAGGCTTATTTTTTCCAAGGTTGAGTGCATGTGAACTATTTCTTCATTCTGTGTGATGACAACCTTTTATTTATTTATTATTTTTTTTAATCTTTTGAGTTGTGAAAAATCACTGCATTCTTTCTGAATTTTAGAAACAGTAACATAGCTGAGGCCAGGTGACCATGCGATTTGTCAGACAAGCCATTGGTAACAAAATGTTGGAGAAGTAATTAACGGTGTGAAATACATTGACACCGTTTCATAGATTTGTGGGATACATAGTTGTGTAATGCATGCATACCACCTGCTATCTGCTGTGTTGGACAAATAATTAAGAGACTCATTTTTGCAGGATTTTCACCGGTGGCATGTGTACACTACCTAACTGCTATCGTATGTGCTTCAGGCCGCTAATGAGTTGTCTGACAAAAAAAAAAAACGGATGTATGCACCAGGCCTTAAACCATCCTTCGTCTTACTGCTGTCTAACATATCTAAACTTGTTAACCTATTGAAATGGAAAACTAAGTTAATGTACTTTTTTTTTGTGATTAGTTGTCGACCTTTATCAAGATGAATTAAAAATTGTGTACGGTAATAAATATATACACTAAGGTTTCAAAGAGGTTAAAAATTAACATAATCTGTTGCTTCTTAAAAAAGGAATGTTGAAGTGGCCTTAAAAGAAAAATTGCTGTAATCTACAATAGTGTTATTGCCTTCAGAAATTCTTCAGTTCAGTAAAAAATGAGGGAAAGAGGACATTGTAAGTGTAATGATAAAAAATACTGTGTTTGTACTTCATTGTAGTCATCTTTCGAAATTGTTAAAATGGAGAAAATCATTAGAATATAATTCTGATCAAATTCCTTCACCATTAATACTGTCTTCCAAAATATGACATCTTTGTTAAGGACTGTCAGCTTTGCTTTTGGTGGAATATATAAAGCGGGTGTTGAACAGTTTTTGGATTATTTAACAATCGTTATATTAGCATGTTTTGGATTTTAAGTTATTTATGTTTGGCTGCATCTTTCATTCCATACATTATAAAATTTCTCTCCAATTATTGAGTTCTAAATGTAGCTATTGAGTTGAAAATGCAAATTTCCATTATTAGTTTTCAAAAGATACTATCAAAAGAATTTTTATATTTATCTGGAAAATTAGGAAGTCTGTTGTTTCACAATTTACTTGCACAAAAAAGCTTCCTGAAAATTTGATTTAATAATTCTTGGCATTGGTTACCTATGTTATATTCAAAGTTTTGAAAATGAAATTATCTGTTTGAAAGAATATTATAATTGGTTAATTCATGAATTTACTGGATATCTTTTAATATAAATTGATGTATGTGTAAAAATATACTGCTTTCAAAAGGCAGTTCAATTATTTTATCCCTATGGTTCCTTTATTTTTTTAGTAAAATGACATTCATTAACACTTGAGGTCTTATTTTGTAGCAACATGCGATAGCAGGAATAATCTGGTGATAGTCAGCTTCACGGTGTGCTTGTGGAAACTAAAAAAAAAAAAAAAACTATATAAAAAATTTTAAGTAAATGTGGAGCTGACCTTCTGCTTATTTTTATAATATTCGAAAGGTCTTAATTCTACAAATTTTCTATCATAATAATATGCAGTGAGTATAGCATTACTCTTTCTAATATATTTTTTTATGCTTGATTGTAGGGAGAGTATGAATCAGATAATTTAAATCTCTTAAAAAGAGTAGAATCTTTGGAAGCTGAAAATAAACAAATGCAGCAAAGTAAGTGTTTTTATGGATTTTTATGAAATAAACTCCCCCCCCCCCCCTAATGTGCAGTGTAATCTGGAAATATGTTATCCCCTAGGGGGAAAAAATTGTTTTTTAAAAATGTTGCTATATATGTGGGGACACAATTCAGCAGTCAGTAAAACTATAAATTTAATAATGTGAACAATTACAGACTATATATGTACAGGTGTAGCTTGTATTAAAGTTCTTTCTAAAGATTACATAACTTTGGTGCTTGTCATGCATCTTACTAGTTGCATAATGCAGGTTCCACATGATGAGTGTCTTACTCTTTCTGGTTTCAGCATTTCTCGTCGTCTGTTAGATCTTGTGTTTTTTTTACAGGGTGGAAGGATAGCGGGTGATGTTTACAGGATTATTGTTGTGGTCCCACATATATATACTGAATCTGTATAAAATCTTTAACTACCAACTTCTTAAGATAAGACTCAATACAGTCTTTCAGTGTTAATGCTTTCCAAAATTGAACAATGAGCCATGCAACCTCCTCATCGTCATCCCCTTCAAAAAGCAATTTGCTTAGGAGCTGCTTTCGATAACGCTGTTTCATATATTCGATCATGCCCTAGTCCATTGGCTGCAAAATGGCGGTTGTGTTTGAGGACATGAATATACAAGTAATGTTTTCGGCTTTGAGTGTTTCAACATCTGGGTTGGCAGGAGCATTATCCATCAATAAAGTCACTTTTTTGAGTTAATTTTTTTAGGTTTTTCCTCACTTCTGGAATAAAACAATCATGAAACCATTCCATAAATAAACTAGAATTCATCCAAGCGCTTTCCTGATGCATGTAGTGAACAGGAAGAGCAGTCTTATTTATGTTCTTAAAACAGTGTGGCTTTTGACTCTTCCCACCAAAGTTGGCTTTACACAATGCGAGCCAGAAGCATTGGCACATCCCAGAATCGTCACACGATCCTTCATCTTTTTCTGGCCTGGAACAACAGCTTCATTTTCTGCAGCCAAGTTTTCATTGGAAGTGCTCTCCAATATAGCTGTTTCATCGCAGTTGTATATTTGGTCTGCAGTTAATTTTTCCTTCACAATCAGGTCCTGCAATTCGGCAATAAAGCTGTTTCCTGCTTCAATATCGGACAACAGTTTTTCTCCTATGATGCTCAGCTGGCGAATTCCTTGGTGATTCTTGGAACTTTTCTAGCCAACCACTGCTAGCTTGTAATTCCTTGCTTCCTCCTAGTTTAGAATTGAAATTCAGAGTTTTTGTTGGATCATTATCCCAGATATTGGCACTCCTTTTCTAAATAAACCGTTTGTAAAGAACATTGTCCAGTTCTTCATCATTCACGCATTTCATAGTTTTCTGCAATTTAGCTGATTTGCCATTGGACGCTGCATAAAACTTTGATTTTTTCAGAATCGCGTCTCATATCCCCGACTGTTGATACTCCAACACCAAGTTCTTTTGACAATTTGGTTTGGTCACCTGCTTCAATTTTGCTTACAATTTGGAACTTCTGTTCCAACTGTTACAAAACGCATTTTCGTTTAGTGGGCTTCATGGCATAAATGAATGTTCTACTTTCGGTAAAGCCAACGCTTTCGAGTCGGACAGAAAGTAGCCAATTGAAAAGGCAGATGGTCTTGGAGAGAAAGAGATAAGATGTCTGCACTGCCTGCTGTATGAATAGCTGCTGCCGAGGGTGACCTTGAAGTGATATTGTTTATTTACCCCAAAAAATGAGGAAACCAACGTCGGTTGAACAAGGTTCCGGTTAAAAGAGTTTCAGATAATCAAGGTTCTACTGTAATTGGTCAAGTAAAAAAAAGATTTATAAAAAAAGTTTTGGTCTCTATTTGTATGCAAGTGCACTAGATTCCTAAATTCAAAGTACGACTTTTAGATTATTATGGATATATATATATCATAGATATATTTATGTGTGAATGCAAGTGACATGTTTTGGTGAAAATGCTAGAATTTCACAAGAAATGGTAAATTTATTATTTGAAATTGTGCATTCGTGACTTTGTAGTAAATGCCTAAAGATGTACATGATAAATACTTAACTGATATATCCATTGATAGATTAATATTTAACCTGACCCTTAATACCCTTGTTGGTGTCTTGATACTAGAATGTCAATCAGCATATGCCAGTTTACACTCTGGACTTTTGCATTAACTAGGCCAGATTTTTTCTAATCAATTTTCCATTTTTGTACATGAATGAATTTACATTTTGCAAGTTGCCGTGTGGGCAAGATCTAGCCACATGCATTATATCTGTGTGCAAGAGATCAGTACAAATAAATGAATAATAACTAACGGTTGTTGGGGGGGGGGGTTCCATTTCCTATGCTAAATGTCTCATTATTGATCATATTTTACAAGGAATTTTTGTGTGTTCCACTATCCCTTGCTTTGAATTAAGTCATCCTGCATTAAAAGGCTTCGTGTTATAATTGAAGGTAACTTTAAATCTTTGTATATCAAGTGACTTCTTGTTATGTAGTGTACGTTTCTATTTTTAGAGATTTCTGAACTGTCTTCAAAATTGGCATTGTTGGAGACTAAGGTTGGCGATTGTGGTCAATTACGTCAAAAACAGAACTCGGAATCAAAATCCAATCAGGTAATTTTTTGTTTAAACATCTTATTATCAAATTATGCATTAGAATAAAATAATAGAAGGTTGAAATTTTTAAAAAAGATTTCCTTGATTATTTACATTTGGTCTTCCATTTGCTCTTAAAAGGATACTATTTTGGTGGGAAAATATTTAAATATGATCCTGAGTGAGTTGTATATTAAATGATAAATTGTGTCTGAGTACTCCGAAAATTCTCAGAATTCCGCTCTTGGTGTCGTACAGGAAATTATCTTAAAGATGATTTTATTTAATAGTCAAAAAATTGCTTCTCTGGTCCAATCGGATATAATTTAGTGTTCATTTAATCATTTGACAAATTTTAAAAATTAAGAAATTCATAGACTCTTACTATACTGCTAAAGTATGTTAATTATCTGATGTCTGTGCTTGGCTATATTTTGTAAATACCTTTTGTACAGCATTCTGTTTTATCTGTAATATAATTTGCAAAAGTCATGTTCGTGAGTATTTAAATTATAGCATTATTTTTAATGCTTTTATGAATTATAAATATTATGAAGCTATGCTTGTTAGGAATGCAATGTATGAATTTGGTTTAAAATTGTGCAGTTGTGAACAATAATAGTGTAATTTGATCATTGTTAATATGTCTGATATAGCTATTTTAAAACATTAAAAAAATTATTTAAACTTTTTGTGTAATGTTTTTGTAGCGTACCAAGCCAAGTGTCAATGGTCCAGCTGAGGATGATGATGACATTGATCTCTTTGGGTCTGAAGAGGTAATTATTTAGCCTGTTATGTAAAAAATTTAAAGTAACATACTTTACATCTACTACATATCAAGTCTTAAGTACTTTCCCCCCCCCCCCCCCGAATCATTCCTATAAATAGAAAAAATCATTCTAAAAAACATTCTATAATAATTGTAGTTTTAATCCCTTTGTACAAACAGATATAGGACATTTTTGTAGTGAAATATTGCAATATCAAATTATTTGTTTAGCATAAACCAAGTAATTTTGCACAGTTGTTGAAACAAGCTGATATTGATCTCCTATTAATAACTTCAGGGATGAGATTCTTCTGCTTTTTTGTTATTTTGGAGAAATTTCACTTTCCCCCCTCCCCTCTTCTCTGAGGTTTTTTTTTTTTTTTTTTTTTTTTTCCCCTGCCGCAGAAATTTGATTTTTCTTCCGAAATTTCCGCTTTTACACAAAGAAAAGAAACCTTCCTATCTTCCGTTTTTGAAAGAAAATATGCTACACAATGTGGCTTAACTCCACCTTCCAGGAAACTAGCTGATTCATCTTCTACTGACGAATCAACATTATATCAGCAAGCTCTACAAGGATGAACTTTTCAACATATTCTGTGCCATTCAAACTATTAAGTACCACCTTTTTGCAGAAAACAAAACCTCTGTGGCATATTTTGCAAAGAAAAAAGATTTTTTTGCATGAACATGTTGAAAAAAAATTAGTTGAAAACTTAAGGTCATCTCTTGTAGGGCGTACCAAGATGAAGAAATAATAATAAAAAAAAAAAATGGAACAAAAATAAATAAACTACATTTAAAAAAAAGAAAAACTCCTGTCAAAAGAGGTAGCTAAAAAGCTGTGTGCAAAAAAGCAGAGAATAAGATATAAAAGAAGTCTTCTCAAAATAAAAAATAAAACCGATGATTTACCTAGGCATTCTAGAGATAATGTAGTCCCGACAGCTATGCCAGTAATTAAACAAAGAGATACTAATGAAGACTGCAGAAACTTTAGCCTCTACTGAAAATAAACTTGCAGAGGATGCAAACACATCCTTTATTGAAGAAAAATCTGTCAAAAATAGGAGCCCTCCAAAACAAGGGGTGAAGCATGTTAATGGAGATCTGTTACCAACAAAAGCCACACAAATAAAAAAAACGAAAGAAAACCTCTTATTTAACAATTAATCAAATGTTTCAAAGGGTTTCAAATAATAATGCTAAATGAGTCTGTCATTGTAACTGTGCAATTTCTTGACCCCTCTCACTTTATAAGGTGCTGTTACTTTTGCAAAAAAGTATAAAAATTAAACAGAATTCAGTATATGATACATTATTATAATTTATAAAGAGCTTACTTTACACGAAAGCACTAAGTGTGTAAAGAACACTTTACACAATTGCATGAAGCAAAAGAAATTATTTGTCCTTATTTTTATTTATTTTTTAGCTAACTTTTGTCAAAAGGCTATTAAATATATTTCTTCTGAGACTTCTATTGGGTGAATGTTGCATCTTAGTGATGTACAGGTGGTAAAATATGTTTTAATGTCTAATTTTGTATTTTCTGATGATGTGTTAAACTTGTTTGTTAACTTTTAATGTGAATGATTTAATAATAATTTAATATTCTTTTTCTTATTTTTACATACTGAATTATAAATAATTAAGTTACTAATTATTATAGTGTAATATTTTCATGTTGCATGTTCTGATGTTTTACTTCTTTAAAACATCTTTCACATAAATTATGGTACAAATTTTTTGCTTGCATATGATTTCAGTCTTTTTGCTTTTTTGCCAATCTCATCCCTGAATAACAATCAAGAAATTTATTCCTTTAATTCCAAATGAATAGTTTATTTTGGTCTTTTGCCTTCCTCTTTCAGTGTTTTAATACAGTTTTTTTTTTTTTCCCTCCCTTTCTTTTCTCCCTGCCTTCTATGCAAAATCTTTTTTTCAAGTTCACTTTCACATCCCTAGACATGTGTTTACATGAATATTATTCATTGTTTTCAGGAAGTGTTCATTTATATTAATTTGTAAAATTGTAACTTTTTTAAATAGGAAACTGAAGAAGAACTTAAAGTTAAAGAAGAGAGGGTTAAAGCTTATGAAAATAAAAAGTCCAAGAGTAAGTTTATTAATGGCTTTATGTATTACACAGCAGTTTTAGTAAACACTTTTTTTTTTTTAAAGTAAACATTGTACTTTAAAATTAGATCAACATTTGATATGTCTAACATTTCTTCCTCTGTCTAAGCTTCCAGTTTTCACAATTGAATTTCTAATGCATAGAAATGTGAATAAAATCCAGAGTTACAAGTGTAAATGGGGGGGGGGTCCCTTCAAATTACAATTTTTATATATAATTGAAAAATTTATTTTTAATTAGCTCATAAATTAAATCATCAGAATTTTAAAACATTTAATAGTAAAGTTAACTTAAATTATACTGTGTGAACAAAAAGTAAAATTATAATAGCTCGCTACAATGTGGGCGTTTGTAAACTAATACTCCTTTTATTTGTTTGTTAGACTAATAGAAGTTTCTCTTTTAAATATCTTTTCTATTGCTTTTCTTTATCAGAAGAAAGGACAATGAGTGTTTTGTGTTTCCAAATAATGGGAAAAAATATGTTATGTTCCTGAAAAAGTTATTTTCAATTTTGCTTTTTTTTTCCCCCCCCCTTCATTAACGTCTTGTCTTGTTAATGTGTTTTTATTTTCAAGTTTGATTACACTTCACTGAAAACTTTTGAAATATTTAGTTTACTTTATTAAAGGTAAAAAGCAGTCTCAGTACCTCAATACCTGCTCTGAGACTTTTTTCTCTTTATTAGGGAAAAAAGTCTCGGAGTAGGTATTGCAAATTATATATTTTATCTGAACAGTATATTTTCTTCCATTTTATGTGGGTTCCTTTCCCCTTTTGATTTAGATGTTTTTGTTTTTCCACAGAACCGACTTTGGTTGCAAAATCTAGTGTTGTTCTAGATGTCAAACCATGGAGTGATGAAACTGATATGAAGGAATTAGAAATTGCTGTGAGAAAGATTCAAATGGATGGACTAACTTGGGGAGCATGTATGTATTTTCAGAAAAAAACAGTCTTGGCTAGTTTACTTAATCCTTGAGCACTTGCTCATCTTGGTATTTGAGATACTTTTATTGTAAGCAGTGATGTCAAACTTTTGCTCATTGGTAAAATTTCATAGTTTGTGTGGCATTTTAGGATAATGATTTTGGCTGTCAGTTAAATGCATATCACTAATAATATGTATGTTGATGCTTTTTGAAATGCACCACAGGATAAGAAGCTAACATGTGGTGTGGGTATACTTTGGGTGCTGAAGATGTGTACTTCATGGCTATTTTTAGTTCTATTAAAATTTTACTTAACTATCGATACAGGGCTGTCCCTTCGAGCAAAAGACTATAGCCATTCGAATGTCACTCTGAAATTTCCACCCCCTTTCATTAAGTGTGATTGATTTCACACCCGCGGCGCGTGCTTTCTTCGTTATGAGTGGCTCCCCCAGATGTGTGTGGGGAAGGGGGGAATTTTCTTGCAATTCGGACAATGCCAGATGTCATTGTTGGTTTTTGAGGGGGGAAAGTAAATTTCCCTTATCTTTGATAGAGGAGCTCGGACGTACCTGTATTTTGATATCTGTTTATTTCAATGGCCGTAGGAATCGGAGGGTTAAGTAGAAATAGGCAAAATTATGTCCCCCCCCCCCCAGAGTTTTTGCAAATAACTCCTGAAAGAATAATTGCATTAGAACAATTTTTATGCCATTTTAAAAGTATAGAAAATTACCTTTCCGGTGGTATTTGTTTAGCACATTGGTTTAATGTCAGGATGCTCTTTGTTGTGAATGTATTAAGGGTTATATACTATGTTCAATCTAATTTTTAAAAAAAATATATTAGTTGATTGTGATTAATCAATTTGCAGATTTTAAATTTAATGAATGAAGTGTAATTGTTTTAAGTAAGCAATTCCTATGTAGATCTTAAAAGATATACCATTTTCATCATCAAATATGCCTGTTATTATATGATAGCAAATGATTTGTTGAAAAATTATTCTTGTCTGATTGCTAATTTTTCTGTTAAGTATATGCAATACATGGGCGGTGACATCTCTATCTGACATCAAGGTAGCTGAAGGGGACTATGTCACATTCCTTCCTGATGGAAAGAAAGAGCAAAGAATAAACAAAGGCTATAGAGTGATGGTTAGGGAGGAGTAATTTTTGTGATTCACCACTGGGAAAGGTTTTATCTTTAAAGTTTTAAATTTTTAATGAATTATGTTGAGCAAAATGTTGACTTTAAAAAAAATTCAAATACTTTCATGTATTTTTATGTGTAAAACACTTTTTATGCATTTTTAAATGCAGAAAGTAACCTTTCCATTCATATTAAACTTAATACTGTGGAGCTTTTTGTAAGATTTTATCATTTTCAGTCCTGATTCAAATTATATGCTGAACCTATCTTTCAACAAACTCAATTAGAATATTACAACTAGAATGTCTGTGGAACAGAGGAAGCATTGAATTGCAGCATTGAAGAATTGAAAGCATTAAAAGAGCATTGAATTAAATTTTGTATTTCAAAATTGTTTCAATAATTTAACAAGAATATTTGAGAAGTGGCATTCATTTACAATTATGTGAACATTTAATTTACCTACTGACAAACTTTAAATAAATGTTGCTGAAGGTGATTAATCTTTATGATTCGATACTGGTTGCATCTGAACTTTGTTTTTGAAACTAAATGTTTCATCTAAAAAGCATCTAAAAATTTATGGTTTTAAAAATTTATTTGGTTTATAGTAGTCATTTGTAGGAATCTTCAGTTTTATCTATCATCTTCCAAAAGTAACAGTTTATTACGTTCAGAAACTTCAATTTGAAATTGTTTCATCAAATAGCTTTAATTTCAAATTATTAATATAAAATACTATTAATTATTACTACAAATTATTAATATAAAATTAACAGCTAATTTAAACGCTTTAAATTTTATTGATATAACTGAATCAATATAACTAATAATTTAAGCGAAACGGCTGGATTACCAAAGGGGCTAGTTTCAAAATATAAATATAGAATGCGAGATAGTTTTTGTAAATAAACTCAAGGCTGAAATAGGCCAATTTTTTATTATGTAAAATGTTGCGAGATTCAGTTTTTTATACTACTTTATTCAAAGATTGCCCCTTATTGAAATATTTTTGTGTTTTAGCCAAACTTGTACCTTTGGCATATGGCATTCGAAAACTCCAGATTATAGCTACAGTTGTAGATGATAAAGTTAGTGTTGATGGGTTGCAAGAATCTATTGAAGAAATAGAAGATTTGGTAAGCTAATCTACATTGTGCTATTTGCCGTGTGCTTGTGTATAAAGTAGTTTTTATCTTCTAGATTATTTTGTTTACTATCATCTTCTGGTTGAACATTTGTCTCTTTCAAATAATAAACTTTTCTGGCTGAAATATGAAATTAAGATGTACATTCGATTATTAATTGTATATTTTGACAATTGATATCCCTTTCCACCTTTTTAATCTTTTATTTGTCATAATTTATTGCAGGAAACTGAAATTATTAGGGGTGATTGTGTTCCAGATTTTTTTACTTTCTTGAATTTGGAATTTCCTGATTTCTTCAGAGATATCTGTCTCAAATTATGTTTTAGAACAAATACTATATCATTGATATTGTAAAAATTTTAGATTACATCAAGTTTAGCGAAATAGTTAACTTCTCTTTTTTGAAGAAATGAGTGAAAATTCAGTCAGTTTGTTATAAGCATATCACATCAACATTCTGAATTTTTTTAAATTGTCGGATTTTTACACTAGGCTAGTTTTCAGGATTTTTGAAATGGAATTGCAATCACCCCTGATGTATCATGCACATTAATAAACATGCAAGGTATTGTAAATAAGTCTTATTTAAACATATATGTAAAGATATTAATTTTTTTCTCTTTTTTCCAGGTTCAAAGTGTTGACATTGCTGCCTTTAATAAATTGTGATTCTTTAGCTGTATATTTAAAAAGAGAAATGAATAAAAGTAATTTTTGTATGCCACATGAGATTTCTTGGAATATTTTGTACAATTCTACTTGGGAGAAATATTTTTTTACATCGCATGTAATGTTTGTCATGCTGATAAGTCTTCTAAAAGAAATAGAGGGATGGAGGTGACATTTATCTTCTAGTTTTCATAATAAAAATTATTAGGCTTATGGCCATATTATACTACAGAATAAATATCAGGATTGAACAATTTTTTTGTCATATTTTGAGTAATTGATTTAAAAAAAAAAAAGCGAGAACTTCATTCTTCCTTGTATTAAGTTTCCCATCTTCAATAATTTTTTTAAGCAAATTAATTTGTAAGGAGTAGCTTTACTTACAATTTTAAAATACAATTAAAAAGCAGGAAAAATGTACTTTTATATAAATAAGCATTTTGTTTTGTGTTTCCTTATAATCAAATGTTTTTGAGAATTTTAACCAATTTAAAATATCAATTAAATTTGAAAACAAGCAAGTTTTTCAGTTTTTACGCTATTAATTTCATTGTTCAATTTGTAATTTAACTACACACTCACATTTTTATAAAATTTTCTTGTGATGCGATTAAATATTTGCAGTGTGGTAATTTTATATTTAAAAAACTATGAGTTATAATAAAACATATAAAATCCTTTTAACTAAAACAAAAGTGCATTGATGCTGCTTAGCATATACAGAGTGAAGTATTCCACATATTTGCTCTTTTCAGATGAGCATTGATGTTGCATTAAGAAATGCTTATCTGTGATAGGTTAAAATCTTGAAAGTTTTTGTTTCACAGGCAAACCAAAGTAATTTGGAAGCAAGAGAATAATGATTTTTTGGTTAACGCTGAGAGGAAATTCTAACATTTAACATGTTAAATAAGTTTTGCATTTCAATGTTCAAACTTCCCAATCTCGAAATACATGAAAAAAAAATTGCCTTTCTGTTTTCTTCAACAAGCCTGTTTGTTGTGTCTGTTTCAAAGCCAAGTATTATATTAAAACCTTGTTAAACAATAATATTTGGCAACAACAATTTGACCAAAAGTATTGTCAAAGCAATCTAGACGAGATAATCTGCTGTGGATCTTGCTATAAGTATTTTTATCACTCCCGATTGGGTGATATGCACAAACAAGGTTTTATTCATTTCACAAACAAGTTTTACAAATGAATTAAAGATGCTTGTTAATTACATTGTGACTAACATATGTTCCTGTCTGGTTGGATATTAAAAGATAGCAATCAGTGAAATGCGGTCCTAAACATATCTTGAAGGTTATTCAAATATCCTTTAAGACATATAATCTGTGTGGCGAACATCAATATCGTTCAAGTCTGTTTGCCATGTTTTGTGACTACATAATTTTTTTATTAAACTATTTAATTACTTAATTTCATCTGAAATCTCAATGTTCCCGCACTTAAATGTGCACATAATTTATAAAATAATTATGTAGATAACTATTTTTTTGTTCCTGTTTGCAGCCATTCGTAGAACTGCTACAAGATGGCACAGTCAAAATTCAGTTCAAAATTTAACAAACAGCTTTTTAATCACAATATTCTACTTTTTATTTTATACCATTAAAAAAAATTATGTTCATATAGTTAATATTTGTAATTTGGATTTATTTAGTTCACATATGAATGAAGTTTGTATTCTTCCGCCATTTGCTTGTTTACCTTTTAAACGTTTGATATCCTCGCTTGTTACACATTGATAGCATTTCGCAAAGTTTATTCCTTTTAAAATTACTTCTTAATTTATAATTATATGAATGCATAGTATAAAAAATCAGGATTATTCAGCTTGAAGCCTTTAATATAGACGAGCAATTTTTTATATGGTAATCTTTGAGTGTAATAATGCTCATTTGACATGAATGCTAGTGCTGCTCAAGTTTGTTGCATCCACCTCATTGAGGGTTTAAATGGCAATTTGGTATCCTTATCAACTAAAAGTTTTGAAAAAATAAGGCAGTGCATGCAAGAATGGTAATTTCTTGATGGAAAAGAAATAGCTGAATATTTGAGTTTTTTAAAATGGTTTCGGAGATGATGGTAGCTTAGAAAAATGCATTGACAATAACTATGCATATCACAGGAAATGCGATTTACGGACAAAACAAAATTTAAAAGAGCTGAAAAAAGAATGGAAGATATTAATCTGGTTGATGTCAAAAACAACCATAATTCATCAAAAGCAATGTCGTGTGATCTTGCAGGTATCTTCCCTTCTATCTGTGTCATTTGCTCGAGAGAAAAGTTCATTTTTGAAAAACATTCTTCAAAAAGAAAGGTTACATTATTCTAGACTTTCACAGCAAGTAGGGCATTATTAGACAGTGCCATTAAAAAAGGAGATGAAAGACTACTTTGCAAAATACAGGGCATTGATTGTATCGCCAAAGAAGTGAAATATTTTAAAAGTTGTTATAGTACATACACAAAAGGAAAAACCTGAATGGACTCAACCGAAACCCCCATGTTCAGCATCTTATTCTGTGTTTTATGACATAGTGGATCAGAAAATAGTAAACTCTGAAATTCTCTCAATGGAAAAACTATCTGAAATATTCCATTCAACTTAACATAATCTAAATCCCACACAAACATTCAAAGTTTCTAATTGTCAATTAAAAGATGGCTGCAAAGAGATTTTCTGCAAATTGTTTGTGAAGCCCAAGCAAAAGAATCTCTGGGAACTTGTGTCATTTAACCCCTGATCAACCTGTCTTGATTGAAAATAATTTTAATTCTTCCGCTACTGAAACAGATGCAGTCGAAAACTAATAAGAAACTACTGAGCTGCCAACAAAATTTCCAGCCAATTAACGACAGTGAATCGAAGGCAATCCTTTATAAAGCTGCTTTCATTGTAAGCAATATTTTGAAAAATGCCCCAGTACTTGAATGTAAATGGCCACTAACTGCTGAAGATTTGAAGGAAGCGAATATCGAAAAATGATTCCATCTTTATTATTTAACTTTTTAGCATAGTTTGTCAGGGAAACTGATGAATTGGTAACAGATACTTTTGTTAACACTTCAAAAAATATAAAGCATAAGCTTCTCTCAGTTGCCCAGGATTTAATATATATATTGTCTGTAGGTCGAAAACAGATTCCAAAACATTTATCGTTAGCCATGGCTGTGAGACAAAAAGATTTTTAATGCCTCTACTAGAATATTTCGTATATTAAATATCATAAATACTCCTTACAAATTTAATCTTTCATATTTTGTTACTATTTAAAATAATATTCAGCTTATTTTATTGATTAAACTGTACTATGTATCTCTAAAACGGGTGGAGAGAGTAGGAAAAGGCTTTCGGGCTATTGAAACCTGTTTGCTTATATATCTATTTTGCTTATTTCTCACAAAAAAATTAACGGCATAGAGCTCAAATTAAACCATGTATTTCTTTCAATGAAAGTTGTCAAATTATGTTGTTGTTACTAATCTCCAATCGAGTTGGACCAAATCAAGGAATGAGTTGACCTTTATGAAATCAATGTCTAAAAGGGGAGAAGAATAAATTTCTTCCCAGTCAAGTCCTAGACAGTCCAAAATGTGTTTAGGTGATGCTTGATGTTGCTGGCATTTAGGGCAGAGAGGGTTGATCTTGTTGCCCTCAGAATATGTAAGGCATTTCAGGTGGCAAGTCGTGAAAGACAGGTACTGGACTGCCTGTCACATGGAAGGGAAAGTCCCGGCTTTCTTCCTTTGTACCAGTGGTGAGAGGGAGGCACCAGCCACTCTGCCTTGTTTTGGACTTTTTTCCTCGAAAATAGTTCTAGGAAAGTAATTTCTGAAGAGGATGGGATGACTTGAACCCTCCTTTGCATGATTGTCGGTCAATTCATTTCCGTGAATATCTACTTGCGAAGGGATCCATTGAAAGTGCACATCATGCAGAAGGGAGATTAGCTTCAATTTTTGTAAGATGGATAAACTTGTTTTATCTCCTATGTAGGTCCAGTTTTTAAGATGTTAAATTGAGCTACAGCTGTCAGTAAGTATCCAGAGGTCGCCAAAGGGGGGCTGTCCATAAATGTCACTTTTTTTCAATATTTTTGACACTATATTACATAAACATAAACTTGCAGTTCAGAAACAAAGCACTACGTTATAGATCATATTTCAAATGTTATTTTTAAGCTTTTAACTATGTGTTTTAATGACATTTATGAGCATAACAATAATAATGATTATATGTGTACTTATTTTGTATGAAATAAGATTAAGATTTACAACAAAAAACCTAATTAATATACAATAGTAATAAAATATTAATATAAAAGAGCAATTGAAAACAGTAGTATTTTGAAATTTGATATATTTTGCTTCATCTTTACTTTATGAACACAAAATACTCTTAAACAGATTGAATTTTTTTAAAAAAAGAAAACACCTCAATAAGATCAACCTGTTTTTGCCACTACCAGTTCTACCACTCACCCAGGTGGGGCGCTGTATCTTTTGTTGGGTATTTCAAGGGTGTGACGGGGAGGTTTTCTAATGGTGAAAAATTCCCGCTGCTACCATATTCTCAGAACCTACTCTGAATGCCTTTTTCAAAAAGAAAGGAATATAAGTGGGGGAAAAAATCACATGAAAGTTGTTTTAACCTTGATTAAAAAATAACCACAAATTCTGGTAATTTCAAAATTTAATCTGCTGATTTTAAATGTTTTTATTTTAACCAAAATGTGTGATGTCACACTTCTTGTTACCCCCTGCCCTTGTCACAATTTCATGAAGCCCCCTCCCCCAAGCGTGACATCATTTGTGGATGGCCCCGAAGTTGCTTTCGCTCATGATGGTCTCTAGTCCCACATTGATTGCCAGTTGTTCGCTTCGGAAAACAGAACAGAAGTCTGGGTTACATTGTTTTATAGAGTATTTGTCATGAGGGGTTTCAATGTAGATTCCACTACCTGCCTGTTTGTCAGTTTTGCTGCCGTCGGTATAGATTTTGATGTCATTTAGAGGGATGTTATTTATGATTTCCAAGGCCAATTGTTTAAGAAAGTCAGGCACACAATCTTTCTTGTTAGATGCAGTATAGAGGCTGCAGTGGAAGTTAACCCTGGAAAATTCTTCAAGTGCATTCAGATTGCAATGAAGGGAATGCGGTTCAACATTGTCCACGATTATGTGCTGTGATTTAACTTAACTGAAAGGACTGTTTTTCTTTAGTTTTTGATAGTGAGTCCAGTTGTTTAGGTATCAAGCAGTTTTGTTACTTTGGTCAATACTGGAAAGTTTATTGTAATATTTGACCAAGCTAGCCTGCCTTCTGACGTGAAGAGGTTGCAAATCCGCTTCATAAAGGACAATTATTGAAGGACAGCTGCGTTTTAGTCCAGTAATGATGCGAGCAGCACTTAAGTGGACTTTTTCCAATTTTTCCATGTTAGATTTGGAAGCGCAACAGTAGATAGGAAAGCGGTATTCTAGAATGCATCTAATGAGTGCCTGAAAAGTTCTAAGGGTAGTCGCGTCTGCACCCCAGTCCCTACATGTGATGTACTTAAGAATGTTTAAGCGTTTCCTGGCCTTCAAGGTAATATGTTCAATATGTTTACTACTTGTAAGTTGAGGGTCTAGAATAAAACCTAAATATTTCGGATGTTTCTCATACGTGAGGTCCTGGTGTTTGAGCATCAGAGATGGTTGGTAGTTATAAAGGTGCTTATTGATTGATAGGAGGGAAAGTGCAGCTTCTGTAATCCAAAGACCGGAGCACCATGAGGTAGAAGACTGTCTTAGCTCCATGCCTGTTAGTGTTAGCTGGGAATAATAGAGTGACCTTCACGCCTTGGGTGACCCTGCCAGGAGTATACACTCCCCACGTACTTCGCTCACTCCTCCCAGGAACACCCCCTTGCCATGGTGAGGCCACTAACAGGACTAAGGGGGTGTCAAATTATGATATCGTTTAATTTCTTTCACAAAGACATTCATAAACTATATTGAAAGTCTTTTTTTTTTCAGAAATTAATCAAAATGTTATAAAAAGTGCATGTTTCTTCTCTCCCCCACCCAATGTTTTCTAGTACTGATTTATAACTCCTATAGTGTGAAAAGTTTATTTGTCATTATTTTCCAGTGTGTGGAATTTAACATTGTTTTTCAGCACTGATCTTTATCATGTATGCTTTTGTACTCATGTCCTTTATAATAAAATTCACTCCTCCAAAAATAAATCAAGAAGTATTTTCAGTCTTTAAAAAAACTCAGCAATATCTCTGAATATAGATTTTTTTTTCACAGCAAATATAATACACTTTCTTATTTAACTTACTTTTAAATCATTGAACCTGTCACTCTTAATAGGTTATCACATAATTTAATGAATTTTCTATTCTAAATTTATTGTATGGTAAGAACAGATATGTTCTCAATTATTAAACTTAGTATAGTAAAAACGTTAGAATTAAAAATAAAAAAATCCTGACTGTTTTTCATTTAGAATAATAATTTATGTAATTAAATAAAGATGAGATTTTGTAATGTACAAAATCAACATGGCCTTTTTTGGCAAAATATTAAAAAAAAAAAGATTTTTGTATCTACCTAATTAAAGAATTAAGAAATCAAAGTTCGATTTGCAAAATAATTTACTTGTTAAACTTCAGGAATTAATAGTTTTTTTTTTTTTAAGCTAATCAAAATGAAGAATGAAAATATTTGTTTCCAAAATTTGTTACAATTTTTCAGTAATTGTTTTTCTACCTAGAGGGGGCCGTCCATAAATGATGTCACACTTTTTTTCAATATTTTTGACCCCCTCCCCCCTTTGTCACAAAGTGTCACACTTCACCATACCCCCTCCCCCCCCTTGTCACATGTCATGCTATATTACATCAACATATACTTGCAGTTCAGAAACAAAGCACTACGTTATAGATCATATTTCCAATTTTATTTTTAAACTTTGTGTTTTAATGACATTTGTGAGCATAATAATAATGATTATATGTGTACTTATTTTGTATGAAATAAGATTGAGGTTTACAACAGAAAACCTAATTAATATACAATTGTAATAAAATATTAATATAAAAGAGCAATTGAAAACAGTAGTATTTTGGAGTTTGATATAAATCTTATCTTTATTTTATGAACACAAAATTAAACAGATTGAATTTAAAAAAAAAAAACGCCTCAATAAGATCAACCGGTTTGTGCCACTGCCAGTTCTACCATTCACCCAGGTGGGGCGACGCATCTTTTGTTGGACATTTTAAGGGTGTGACAGGGGGAGGTTTTCTTCTAATGGTGAAGAATTTCTGCTGCTACTATATTCTCAGAACCTACCCTGAATGCCTTTTTCGAAAAGAAAGGAATTTAAGTGAAAAAAAAATCACATGAAAGTTGTTTTAGCCCCGATTGAAAAAATACCCTCAAATTTTGGTAATTTCAAAATAACTTAAAAATTTAATCTGCTGATTTTAAATGTTTTTATTTTAACCAAAATGTGTGATGTCACACTTCTTGTTACCCCCTCCCTCCCTCTCCCTTGTCACCAACTGTCACAATTTCACGAACCCCCGCCAAGCGTGACATCATTTATGGACGGCCCCGAGTGTAAAATTTATTTTTAAATGCTTGCTAATTGCTTGAAATCATAATTTATTTATTGTTCTCATTTCTATAATAAAGTTTCTATTTTTTATATGCAAACAATTGCAATAAATAAAGTTAGAAATGCAGTTTTCAGATGAACGAAATCTTGAACGATTCGAATTTGTCTCAATGCAGAATGTAAATAAATGGCGGAAGGTTACAATACATTTTTAAATATGACGAAAATAAAATCCTAAAAAGAATATCAACGATGTTAAACATCGTATTAATACTTTTTATGATATATTAGGGGAAATAAAAATAACTTAATGTGATTGAAAGACTGTTTTTAAAATCTTGACTGAATTCTGACTGTGCCATCTCGTAGCGATTCTACGAATAGCTGCAAACAGGAGGGGAGAAATAGTTCTCAATATAGTTGTTTTATAAATAATGTGCACATTTAAACGTGGGATCATCGTGATTTTCGATAAAATATGGTAATTAAAATGCTTTAATAACAAATTTTTGTAGTCCCAATAGATGGCAAACGAAATCTTATTTAAAGCATTTTTTTTTATTTCGTCCCATAGTCTAATATTCAGACGACATTAAAAGAATCATCGACCCTATGATTGTCAAAAACTCGTTCTTCTGTTACTTAGAGAACATGTTGATGGCTATGATAGTGGGTAAGAGATAACATACGAGAGTGGGGTTAAAAGCCAGAACCTAAAATCCAAAGGAGAAGTCTATTAGAACTTTTAAAAAAGACTCCTTCATTAAATTTGCTGTCATAGAAATACAGGGAGCTGATAGATTGGACAAAATATAAGCTGTTGCCCCCTCCACTGATGAAAAGTTGAAACACACTACAGTGGAACCTCGCATAACGAGCAAAATAAATTGTAAAAAAATAACTCGCTGAGTGAGCGACGAGGAGAGTGAAAGTCTCCTTCAAATCTCTGTATTGTGCGTCTGCCACATCAGTCCGTTTATAGCACTCGTTCCATTAGCATCTTAGTGTCGCTTGTAATCACAATTTTTTTCAAACGTGTGTTCAGACAAATTATTGAAGCAACCAATGTACCATCACAAGACCTTTTAAAGACCAATCTTGCTCTCGGAGAATTTTGGAATTATCATTTCCACATCGTTGCCTGCCTCAAGATGATCGAAAATACGTGGGAAGAGTTTATCAAGATAACCCTCACTTTTGCTTGGAAGAAGATGACCAGAGAGCATTGTCAAATGTGTCTTTGAGGGGTGTGAGACATTATCTGTGGTGCCAGAAGTGAACGAGATTGTGTCTTTGGCCATTGGACTGGAACTGGATAACAGTGATATTGATAAGCTTGTGTAAGAGCACAGCCAATAGCTGATCACAGAAGAGTTTCGTTGTATTTTACAGCAAGATGATGTGGAGGAGAGAAATGCTGAAAGCATGGGAAACTGTTGCATCGTACACAGAGAATCAGCACCCTAATAAGGCAATGGCTTTGCGTGCTAAAAATCCCCCCCCCCCCGTCGGAACATTTCTGGTGCCGCCTCTGCTCAAGATCCACAATACCATAATTTGATTTAAAAAATTGATTTAAGACAACGTCCTTCACTAAATCAACATAATTTAACACACCCTAATTGTTTGAATAGTTAGATAGGATGTGGGGTGAACTTGAATTACAGCCACCTCCTTGTGAAGAGTTCTGCGTCATTTCTTAGAAAAATTGTTAAATGTATACCACAGTGTGTCTGTAAAGCGGCAAAATCTCGATTTTTCACCTAAATTCTAAAGGTTTAGACTTTTTGCGGGAACTTATAATGTAGCGTATGGTTTTTCAAAAATAATTTTTCTGTCATCAGGCAACTAAAATGAAGTATACTAAGACGCTATTAGAAACTAAATGCCACAGCTTGTATCATTTTATCGTAAAGGTACATTTTGATGTTTTTTGTCATTTTTTCCAAGTTTTAAGTCCTTTGTGCGAACTGAAGATTCAGCGCATCATTTTTTTTTTCAATATTTTTTGGTTGATTAGCATACAAATACACAACTTTTTAGCACTATTAGAATTCTATACTCGTAAAATCGATTTTTTTTTTCCCTCACCCTAATATCAAAGTCTAGTCGTGGAAATTTCATACGTGAAATATTTTATGAGTTT